>JAQIVZ010001574.1:0-30500 GCA_034700945.1 Arrhopalites spinosus
ACCTATCTGAACGGTCGCAATATTCGATTCCACAACAAATTTTCATTTTTGAGAGAACTCGTGGAGTGAGTCTTAATTCTTACACCTTTGAACCCTCTCTCTTAACACCTCGTCTCACACCACCACCATCCGCATCTATTTTTGTATCAGAACATCTCATTCTTAAACTGTATAATTTTAGGGTTCCCAACTCTATAATTTACATTATTTTTACTTCCGCTCCATGGAGAGGAAGCGGTTAATATTTTATTTGTAATTTTGAAGTTTTTTTTGGAAAGAAATAATTATCCAACATTTTTACAAAATATCAGTCCCAGTCAATTTCTATTTGGAAGGTGGATGGTGGGAGAAAAAATGGGACTAATAGCCAAAATAATTGTTGCCTACTGTAGACAGACAAAACAATAAAAAATATTTTTGCGAAACAAAGTATATTTTTGCAAGTTGAAACGGGCATTAAGAGAAAAGAAGACAAAAAAATTTTTGAGTTTCTTTTTGTTTTTATTACCAGACAAAAATTATAATGGAAAGGGGAAGAAAAGTTTTTTTTGAGGTACTTCACTTTTTTGACTGTTTACTCCCTAAATATTTTTCATTTATTATATTCCCATGCTCTAACCGTCATAATTCACCGTAAGACGCTCAACCTGAGAGAGATGATTGGTGTCCAAGAGTTTAAGCTGAGGGAAAAAAATTCTCTTCTTTTTCATGTATTTAAAGAGATACAAAAATGACGAGGACTTTTTTTAACAACTCTTTTATAATAACTTTTTTTTTCAACAAGTTGAAGCTTAAATTACCCAAAAAGAGTTTTTGGTCCTCATAGAAAAAAAGGTGTAGAAAGAACACGAGGATGACGCACAAATTTCGTTTTTTGAAGGGGGATGAGACAGTCAAGGTTTCACGTCAATTATAAGTATGTAGAGATAGAGATATATATTTTTTTGGTGGACCAGAAATATTCAAGAGAGAAAGAAAATAATATTGTGAAAATGGTTAAACATGTCAATTTTTACAAGTGAGGATAATATCTAAAGTTTTACAGTTTAAAAGTCATTCAAAAAATGGAGGAGGAGAGTGGAATTGTGGGTCAAGCGTATAATTTTTTTTGCTACTTGAAAACATGGCAATTTTTACATTTATTTTTTTTAACTGTGACTGTGATGATGGTTAGCATGAGGTTTATGAGGTGCCTCCCCTTCCTTCGGCACGTAAAGGGCAATAAATAAGTACACACACATGCTATTATATAAAATAACAATTTAGAAAATAAAATGAACACAAAATTCCAACAACAATGTTATTTCTTGAGAGATCATCATCATTCAGTCATTTATTTTTCTTTTTATTTCTACTATTAGCGGTACATCACATGCAAACTATTTTCTATTATAAAAAAATATTGTAGAGATCCAAAGTACAAACTTACGCCAAAAATTTGTATTACTCATTCACGTGTAAAAATGCGAATGCATGACATTGACATTTATTAAGAAATTTTGGGGTAAAGTTTGTATACTTAAAAATTAAACTAAATACTTTTTTTGGTCATTTGATATTAAAAAAAATCATAATAATATATCTGTAGAATATTAGAGTGTAATATAATTTGAGATTTAATTAATGTTTTCATTTTACCCGTTCATAAAACTTTTTTTATAAGGTAAAAAAAATTGTGTAGCAATTGTAGCATGTGGTGAATAAGAAGAGAGAGATGAAAAAAAGTAGTTCACAAAAAGGACATGAGAAGAAAGAAAGAAAATTATTATTTTTTCAAGTAAAAACCCTTTAATCTCAGTCTCAGTTGATTTGATGCAATTGAAATAAAAATCCAATGGTCAGAAATTTCGTGAAGAGAAAAAAAGGCAACTAATGTTGAGATTTAGTGCAAACTGTAAATTAATGATAGAATGTTACCAACATCTTCAACTGAAAAAGAGACCAAGACCAAAGAGAGAGAGACAAGCTAACTACTATACACATTACATTTAATATAAGATGTGTAATCTTCTCTGTAATTATTTTTTCATGTCATATTCAATTTTGCCTTTTCTCCATTTTTTCCCTCTCCACCTGCACAATATTTTCCACGCATCACCGTGAATTTTGCACAAATTTTTCTTCTTCTTCTTGTCTCTTCAAAATGGAGGAAGAAAATGATGAAAAAAGAGAGAGAAAGACGTCAAGCTGTGTCTCGTTACAAATTTTTACAGATACTTGCCATTAATGTACATAATAACAAACTAGTGTCAAAAATTTCTATAATATTTTTTCTCCATCAAAAACGTTTAACTCCAAGTGAAGTGCAAGAGGGAGGAGGAAGGGGATAAATTAATAAATAGAAAAAGAGATTGAAATTAATAAATCAAAAGAAAAATAAATTGTAGGAAACAATTCAAGGGGAAATTGATAAGAAAACTTTAAGTACAGAGAACTGATAATGATTTGATGTCATTGAATTGAAGGTGCACAAAATAATATTAATAACAATGACGTCTATTACAAATAAAATGACTAACGACAAGAGGAACTTGAACTAGACGAGTAGAAAAATGCAATCAATGTAGGGTAAGCATGTATGTGATTGTACATATGTACAATATGTACCAAATAAACTGATAAATGGCAATATATGCAAGCTATAAAACCGTTATTTCTTTGCAATGCTCACATCATTATCGGCTTAAAGCCCCAGCCATTAAATCAACTGTATCTGTTGGTAGTGCTTGAGATGAGGATATTGATGATGATGATGAAAAGAGAGGATTTCTTTGAACATTTATTGACCGTTGGTTTCGTGGAGGGCAGCTACCTAGCTCCTGGCTTCATCAGCATTTGTTACAAAATATTGAGTCTATGCTTATTTCCTCCTATATCCTATTCCACCTTCACAAATTATAGGAAAACATTTTCTTTTTATCTTTTTTTTCTCTGTCTCTCATTTTATATTCCCATGTATTTACTTGTGTCGACTCCCCCCTCAAGTTGAAAAGCCGCTGCTTCTGCTCAATTCCTTGTCAAAATATTCTTTTTAATTTGGAATAAAAAGTGTGAGAGTGTGGGGTTTCTTCCTCTCTTCATCTTGAGATTTACGCCATATAAGCTTAACCAACACTTTGTTCAAGAATTCACTCATTCTTCATCATTTGCTCTCCTCCTCCTCCTCCCCCCCATCTTCAGTGGTATTCATTGTAAATGTACAATTTCCCAAATGGACAGTGAGAATTTTTGTTTGCTAGGGTGCTAGTAGTTAGTTAGTTAGCTAGCGGCACGAAATCCCCTTCAAAATCTTGATCAGAATGCCATGCACCAAACTTTTTTTTAAAAAAATGGTGAATGGTTGTTAATTTGGAAAATTAAATTTTTAAACGTGCCGAGGATGGGATGGTCATTTAGTTATTGAAGAAAACAGCCGGGTAAATAATCATCAATTGCGTGCTTCTATTTTTTCCACATTATTTTTTCTCTAGCCCCTAAACCTCTTCCTCATTTCCATGTAGAGTGTGTGAGAGAAGCCAGAAGCTTTCTAGTAAAGATTTTTCTCATGGAGAAGTTTACCAATATTTTTTTTTCTCAAAAAATCTGTGACTATTGGGTTGAAGGCATAAAATAAAAAAGATGGGGGTGTGGACGGAATGGATAGTTTAATTCTTAAAACAAAATGTAGTACAAATACAATTATTGTTTTTCTCTCTCATGTTCATACATTACATGACTACACACTTTTTACAACCCAAATTTAAGGGAGACAGCCACCATTTTCAGTATCCTTTAGCCAACCTCTACAACTCTTTTAATTTATTTATTCCTACTATTAAAAAAAACTTTTTTAAATCTATAACCCACGGGGTCAACACGGAAAAAATATGGAAAAAAGTTAATTTTGTTGGAAAGAAAAGTGTGAAGGAGGGATATAGGGAACATTAAATTCGTCCCAAAGAAATTGTTAAATTTAACCATGTTTCATCTTTGTCTTTTTTTCATCTGTACAGTCCAAGAGTGTACATTAGCACGAGCTATGATTCAAAAAACTGAGAGAGATCTTTAAATAGTATTTTGTGTGTGCCTTGAGAGCCATTAACTCATTTGAAGATTTTAATTAGCTTTACTCTCTCTCTCCAGTGTAATTGGTTGGCAATAGAAATTAGCTCATGGAAATAAATAATAATAATAGCCTTGGCTATGACTCATCTTAACAACATACAGTTTAAAATTAAAACTCACATGGTTTTTTTTTTCAAACCCAAACAACATCCACTAATACATTTTAAAGGGTGCAGACTTGTGTTGTATGGAATGATGATAGGAAAAACGGAATATATGATGATTCAACCAATGTTTTCATATACAAGTATCTGTACAGATACAAACTATAGTCAAAATATAACAAGGTAATATGCTTACTCTCCGTTTTTATGGGAGAAGCCAAAAAGAAATTGAAACAGGTGGAGTGGACCAAGAACTCCAAAGTTTTTTTTTCTATCTGTACTACGGTTATGAGTTTTAAAGAGAAGGAAAAAAATCCATGTAGAAAATAACCAAGAGGATGATGACCAGAATGAGAGATAGAGAAGAAGAAAGAGTAAAAATGTAATAGAAGAAGAAGAATGAAAAGATGAGTAAAAGGTAAAAAGAGTTGAGAGCTGGAGATATAGCACGAAATCTCAAGTTGGCTGGAGAGAGTTTTTTTTCTCTCTCTCTCAAACCTCGTAATCGTAGTATAAATTACAAGTCTGAAACATTTTCTAGAATTATTTATGGAGATAGTCTGAGGGGTCAAGGGGATAGGTCGGATGTATCTGTATAAGTACATTTACGTTACTTTCTTTCCTCTTACATTTTTGACTTGCACTTTTTTACTTACATAAAAATACACTATACACCTTATACATGTTTTCCTCATCTCATCTCTATACATAGCCTTTAATTCTTTTCCTCCTTCAGTCAAAACTTTAAATTTTACATTTATTCTTATACCTACAGAGAGAGAGAGGCAGAAGCCATGGATAAATCCTTCTGGTTCTTACTCGTACACGGATACGTCCCTTGAATTTCCTTCCATGTCCCATGTTTTTTTTCTGCTTTGCACTACTTGTTCTTTCTTTTATTATAAAGATGATCTTTCTGTATATATTTTATATGCTAAAATTTATTTCTCCCTACTTTCATTAATATTTAACTATATAAAATATGTAAAGCTTACAGATATAGACAAGAAAGTGGTCTTCCTATTTTTAAAGAAATTATTTATAAGTGAATCCTCATTTTTTTTGGACAAGGCATACAGTTTTGTGTTAACATACCGTTTGACTTTGTATACAATTTATAAGTAGAAGTAGACATATTACATTCATACTCTCTCAAAAACATAAGTAATATACATAACGAAACGATACATATAAAATAGGGTTCATTCGAAAGGGAAAATGGTAACAGGTGGACGGAATCATCTCACAATTCCGCTCCTTAAAAAAAACCACCCTAGCTCTAGTTTCTATTTTTTGTATAAACTTTACATTTCATATACATATCCCTTGTTCCTACCACCTACTCTCTTTATTTTTTTTTTGACTTATAAAACTTCCACAAATACCTGCCCAAAATACATACTTTCATAGCTCACATATATCATCCACTGGCTACGTTGACCATCTCCCTCCGTTCTTCTTTACTTTGTTGTGCTTATTCTTAGGCTCCCCAAAAGTCTCCTACTTTCAACCTACAGACAGTCATTACAAAGAGTGTA
Organism: Arrhopalites spinosus; assembly: GCA_034700945.1. NCBI lineage: Eukaryota > Metazoa > Arthropoda > Collembola > Symphypleona > Arrhopalitidae > Arrhopalites > Arrhopalites spinosus. The sequence continues at coordinate 5,747 of JAQIVZ010001574.1, forward strand.
CTCGTACATATGACCAAGTTTTTTTGTACTCGCCTTTTTTTTCTTTTATGGAAAAAAAGAACAAGAAACATTTTCAAGATGGTAAATGTTGATAAAATGTTGTGGGAAATATTTTAAATTGAATCGCTTTACGATGAGTAGCTTGTGTTGTATACAAAAAAAACTATATACAAAATTTTGTATTACTATTATCTTTGTCTCTGTTATATTATTTAGAGTACAGTTTTCAACTTGTATTAAATTTCTGTCTAAATTCCATATCAAATCTGTATTAAAGTCTCCTTTACTCTTTTTTTTGTGTACATATGGATTTCTCTCTGACTCACTCGTTAAAATGACCTGATGAACTCATCTGTAATGATAAGAGCACATTGTAGTGTAGTGTATTTTTTTATGGAAAAACAATAACAGGGAACAATTTGTACTTAAAAATGTTGAGAAAGGGATGAGCGGAGAAACAATCAAAGAGAAGGGAGAAAGGTCTCTCATTCTTACATTACACAAATCTTTTCTTGATTGTCCTATAGTGCCAAGTGTAATAAGGATAGAAATATTTTTTTTGATTCTCAAATATTTTCCATTTCCCACACACAAAATAAGATTTGAGAAAGAGAGAAATAAATAAAATTGTACTTTTTTAAAAAGAAACAAACTAAAAACAATTTTTTTTGAAAGGAAGAAATTTTTGATGTAGGATAAAAAGTTTGGAGTTTGGTATGCCGAAAAATGTCATTCGTCAAAATCAAAGAGAGTGATTTGAACCTTTCGCTCATCCCCCATATCATGTGTCAACTTGAGACTCTCCCAGGTCACACACACACGACGCAGTCTACCTGAACGGGCTGATGGTTAGTCTTGGGATTGGGACTTGTACCTACGATAGTTGACGAAAAAAATGATTCATATTCATAGAACATAGACTGAAACATCTATACGGCTCATTTTTATCTTTTAGACGTTGACGTCTGTTTGGACGACGTCCTCGTTGTCTCCGTCATATCACTTACACAACCAGCTGTCCCTTGAATTCTCAATTATTTTAAGACTCCAAAATTCCCTTTGAATGCACCAGGTAAGCTAATGAATGTAGTAGCAATCTCTCTCTCTCTCTCTTTTTGTCCTGCTATTTTACTCCATTTATTTTCCCATCATTCAACTCGATCCTCCTTCCCCCAATTGTTTCAACGTGAATTATTACACGGAAAGACACACCAAGCCTTTCCCCCCTCTTTATTTAAATGTTGTCTACAATTATTTTTGGTGATCTCATAAATATAAATGTACTGCACTGAAAGAAAGAATTTCCCAGAATGGAAGACAAGATCTCATATTGTAAAAAAGTTCTAACGGTTTGAAGAGGGAAGATATCAATCAATAAAATAGTGAGATGGGGAATTTAGTTTGAACGTGGACATGAGAATGCATGAGACAAAATGGACTGAGGGCAAAATATTTATTTTACCTACGTGAAAATGAACATTAGGATAATCATAAGGAGCAGAAAAATGATTTAATTTTGTTGTTTCATACACACAGACACACCTGTTGTTGTTGTACTTTGCCCACCTCAAGGAATAGGTCGTCGTCGTTGGCGGCTTTTTGACTGTTTGTGTGTCTGTCTGAGTGTGAGGAAGACAATCAAGACAAATAACATGTTCCGCATTTGAGAGCCTGCTCAATATTGTTCCTCCTCTCCATCCATACAATTCTTTACTATTACTAATAGTAATTTACAGGTAAATCTGGTTTTTTTGCCATACACAAACTCTCTTCTATGGCTTCCCATACCATATCCATATCTCACATGAACAAAATCCCAAAGACTCTGTGGAATCTCTACATAGAATTTTTTTGAGGGATTCCAATTTAATTTCACTTTAAATCTTTCCTCAAATATTCTAATCCTCATCACCATCCTCTTGTATGATTAATAGCTCACCAGTCGTCCAAATTATTTTGTTAAAATTATTCAACTTTAATTCACTTCAATCTTCTTTCTCTCTATCTTTACAAATATTGGCAATTAACAAGTCTGGAAAGATGAAATGTTTTTTTTCTATTATTAATTTCACATAGAAAAAAAAAGTTAATTTCCTTGAATAAATTTTTGTTTGAAGAAAAATGGAAGCTGAAATGTGGATTTTTCTAGAGAAAAAAAAAGAATAGAAAATTCTGTGTCCACTTTGTCTCAACAATATAGCTAAAAAGTATATAATACAACTATAGTTGTATCCTTTAATAATAATTATTGACCAGGGTAATAAATCATGATTGAAAAGTACAAGCTGAGAAAGAGTCGTGAACTTTATAGTTAACAATGGGAAGCAATATTATAATATTGGGAGATGTAACATTGTACAAAAGTGTACACATGTAAGTACTATCTGTAGTACTAAAGAAACACACTAAAAAAAATAGTAGAGGAGGATGAATATAAAAATGAAAAATTTATAGATAAGAGGAAACGTGTGCAAAGGTTTCCCCTCTCTTGTCAGAATCCACTTTGGACACATAAGAAAGAGAGAGAGAAAAAAAGAAAGAAACTTGAAAGAATTTACAATGCCCGATGTCCAAAATTTTGTAATAAATGTAGAATCCATTGTGTACTTATAATACACAATATGTATGGATTTCATTAAATTATTATTTTTCTTGCCAACTTGTAAAGAGGGAGACATGGAAAAAAGTTATCATAAAAAAGAGAGAGAGAGGCTGACGTAATCATATTGTACATGAATAGGATGTATGTATTTTATTTGAGCTATCACAGATGATTTGAATCTATTGTTTGAATCTTGTTTAAACTAAAAAAACATCCCACTAGCCATAAACTCATAGATTATGACTATGCTTGGTTTATTAATGTTCACAAGTAATCATCATAAATATAAAGAGCAGTTATTATTTTTTTAAAACTAGAAGAATAAAACTTGTATACATGTACATAGGTATACCTATAGAGAGAGTATCATTTTTCATATAGATATGTACATAATACATAAAACTATCATATATTAAATTGTCCATAAACAAAAAAAAAGTGGCTGGCCACTTGTGGCTTCATTTTGCTAATCTCCCAATGTTCAATAATACATGAACAATTTTTTTTTGTGAAACAATGGAGACTTTATGACTAAAATGAATTTATCCTGTCCTACTTAGTTATTCATTTATTGACGAGAGTATAATAGATTCAATTTTTGGAATAGAGTTTAGTAGTAGTTACAAAAAAAATATTATTCATTTGTAGGGAACGGGGAGTTGGCTGTCAGCCGTTTTAAAATATTAATTCAAAATAATTTACATTTGTGTGTCTTGGTCCTTAGTTTCTTGGACTCTTGAATTTGTAGAGTTGAAATATTGTCTATAGATGATATTTGAGTCTGAGTGTGGAAAAAAACCATATTTTTGTTTTAGTACACGTTTAAGTATCTTAATTAATTGTGAGGTTGGTCAAGTTAGTTGAGATTCATAAAAGAGTGTATAATATTTCCCTTAATGGCCCTCCCTGTCTGTTGTATAAATATATAGGAAAATAAATGCTCCCGGCAAAAATGTACTGTATCTTTTCCACTCTCCTTTAGAGGTACAACAAGGACAGTGTTAAATGTAAATCTGGGCCCAGAGAAACCCCGCAAAATGATTTGTGAACAAGACTTTAGAAATATCTACCTAGGCAAAAATATGATGTATATCCATAACCCATCTCCCTCCTCTCCTCTGTCACAGTGAGTCATGCTAAAAAGATGAATAGGAAGACCAAATAAACTAGAAAAATGGATCCAAAAAATTAAATTCAAATCATATATAAGGAAACATTAAGCCTATAGGGATGTTCGGTATATGTATTTCTGACATTTTACAAATGGCTTGACTTTCATCCATTACATTTCATTGGACATTGGACAGAGAGAGAAGATGAGATTCATAATTGTGCGTACTGATTTATTATATTTTTCTACATATTTAACAGATAGCCTTCTACAGTGTGTACATAAGTTCTTGACTCTCTCTAAAATTTCTTTGAGTAGGAGCAATGGGAAAGAATACATGATTAAAATATCCATGAACATGTACAAACCCATAGATCTGTGGCTGTGTCCAAATTCTCCGAAAAACATTATTAGGTTTCCAAAAAACTTTATCTCTTTTTTTGAGTATAAATATTTCTGGTACAATGTCTGATAGAACACTTTGGTATTTAAATTGTCCAGCTTACGTTTGTGTACACGGAGGGAAAATATTTCCAAGTCGAGTGCACGTCTTTTCCTCTCCATGTCCAGGACCATGTGGACGGTGAAGAATGGAAGAAAAGATGAAGATGAAAAAGATTTTCTCAAGAAATACAAGAGAGTCATCTTAAAGAATGAAGAGGGGAAGAAAAAAGAAACAAGGAAAAAATATGAAATATGGAAAGTCGTTATAATTTCCATACGAAAGAAAGATTGCAAATTTATTATCGACAATGATATACAGAGCGTCGAGTGGAGAATAGGAATTCGGGAAAATATTTGTTGACCCCTCCTCCTCCTCTCTATTTTCTCCAGTGTAGAGATATATACTAATGTTACACCACTATGAGTATCAAAGATGATGTAATTTCTCATTGGAAGGATCATAGATTGTAGACGAAATCTTTGCATGTAATAATACATATTTTGGATGAATTGTATTATGTAACATGTTCAAAGGGTTCAATGCCGTGCTTTATCATGAATGATACATGCATACCTTTTATATGTTCTATGTAACGTCAAAGTGTCTGAGGAAAAATCTTCATGCAACCTTACAGCCACGACATAGACTCTGTATGTACGTTCTAAGTTTTCAAATGAACTTTCTGTTCTGTCTGTGTCTGTACAATGAATTTTTGGGAAGATTGTGTTTGTGTGTTATTAATTGTAATCACCATTCGTCATGAGATTCTCATTAGAAAGGTGCACAAGAAACTGTTTGGAGAGCAACAAAAGACTTTGAAATTACTTGGTCGCTCTCATTTAGCTCCCATCAAAAAATTACTCGGCTCTTCAGGATAGAAAAGGATCAAATTAGCCGAATACACACACGAATCTATCCACAAATTTATATATATACATACACTAAATATATACCCATCGGGTATGGGACGTCAACATGTTGTATTTATGTTTTTGCTATTAGCCCTTACCCTTCACAGATTACTGGCCGTGTCCTGGAACATTGTCATGCATATTTTTATCCTTTTTCTCTGTTTTTTCTTTTATTTTTAAAAAATGTATATATTCAATTTTCATTACTATTTTTAACAACAAATCTTTTCCGGTTCTTAATATTATTTGTATTTTTTATAATAATTTAATTAATTATTTTAGAAGCCTCAATGTTTTGATTATTAGCAATGAAAGAAACAAAAAAAAATGTTAATTTTTCAAATTAAATATTTTGCGGCTCCTGTTTATTAAATTCAGTCCACATTGTAAAAAGTAAAAGAGACTGTAGACAAAATTATCAAAAGAAAATCAAAAGAGAAAAAAAAACTTTTGAGGAAAAAGAACCGCATTGCTACAGGGTATGGTTTTCATTTCAATGTGTAACGAAAAAATTTTCTTTCATAGTGAATTCCATGTCTCCACATATGTTCAAAGTTTAATGTTGATTTTTCCATAAGAATGTGTATAGTCTAAGATAAGTTTTGCCGTTAAAATTCTTTTTCTTTTCTTTTTGCTCAATATACTTAGTATATAATATGTGAATATTTTATAAGGGAAATGATAATACAAAAAGAAGAGAAGAAGAAAAAAACAAATTAGACTGCCCTGTGGGGATAAAGTAAATGCAAGGATTATAAAGCTGTGTTATCGTAAAAAGTTTTGATTTTCCCAAATCTCAGTGACCCTACGGTTCAAAGCCAAGGCCACAGTCATATAATATATATATACAGTTTTCTTATATCTGTAAAGTTGGGAGTTGAGAATTTGACTGACGGTTACCCATACCCCCCTCTCTCTCCCTCTCTCTCTCTCACTGAAATATCAGAAGATATTTAAAAATCATAAAAAAAGTATTTTATGCCCACAAGTACTCAAATCTTTCCCTTCTAATTGATCAAATTTTGCACGTAATTTAAGTTTTTTTGTCCATGATGTAATGAGCCAGCATATTTTGAACATGTATTTTTACGCATGTTATTTATTATGATAATTATTTTGACGAGGCGAAAAAATCCTTCGTCCTGTCTGTCATCTTGTCTGTACTTTTGTACTTTGTGTATGTGTACAGATACAAGTTTCAGTTGTTTTGTATATAAGGAATTTATTTTGTGTTGTGTTTTGTGTTACACACACAGACAAGATGGACAGCTAAAGTTATGCATTGTGTGTATTTATTTTGTTAAACTTTATTTATTTTTTGGTGAGTGAATACCGGTAAGTGTATCTCCTTTTTTAAAATAAGTACAAGCTCAAAAAAAAAAGTTGGCAGAATGTTTTTTTCCTATTTTGTATCCATATAAATTATTCCATGTCTTGTATGTACAAATATAACATTTAACACTTGATCATGTATTTATATATTTGTATTTTTACCAAAAAGATCTAAAATGCCATGTTGGATTACCTTAGAGTGTCACAATTCAAAAAATGTTTTTTTTTGGTTTGGTACACAAGGATATTTATTTACACGTTGTTTCCTCTAAACAATTTTTGTGACCATCATCACAAGAAAAAAAACTGACTGTTGAAAGCCGCTAGCGGCAAATAAAGTTGTGTATCTACAAAATACACAAAAATATTCTTTTCATAGTCAGTCGCGACACATAACACAATTTTTATTCCCCTTTTTTTCTCTTACAAGAAAACGTGAGCCAAAAGTGGAGAGAAATATTTGCCATAAGTACAGATACAAATGCATAAAAAATTTCAAGGGTCACTCTTAAGTCAAATGGGGTTATCCAGCTCTCTCTCTCTCTCTCTCTCTCTCTCTCTGTTGTGACAGGTAAAGCCTTGTAGTTTTTAAATATAACAAGGTTCTTTTTTGACTCCATGATGATTTGAGAGGATTCTTATACAATATATATTGTGTATAAGGAAGTATTATTATGAGGAGCAGTAAAAACTAAAAATTTACGGCGGCCTTTAAATATGAGGCATTTTGGTTTTTGCTCTATGTGCTATCAGTCTCTGTGTGTCTATGTAGTGCCCCTGATTCTTCATTTGGAATTCCTAACATTTGCCAACAAAACAATAAAGTAATTTACCCAGTTTCTTTTACTCCGCCGCTGCCGCTTCGTACATTTTATAGTAGAGAATATTTACATGTCCACATTATTATGATTTTATCTCTCTCTCTCTCTCTCGTACATCTATACAGTTCCTTGTTGGATTTTTTTTCTGTTAAATCTGTTGGGGAGCAAAAGTAAACCTTACGCAGTCAGTTTTTTCTTGTGTACGAGTATTTATGTATTAGTCCATCTTAAAATTATATTCCCTTCGTCATTTCACCACGGCACAATTTTCTCTCTAGAGAGAAAATTTTTCTTTCCTAGAGAGAGATCTCTCGTTGGCGAAATCTGACGACAGATACAACTGGAACAATTTTTTTTGACAATAAAAATATTTGTGATATTTTCTCACTCATATCTGTATAATGTACATATGACTTAAGACTTATAGAAAATACAAATGTCATTTTAGTCAAAAAAATGAAGACTGCATATTTCAATGCTCCGTTAAAATACAAGAAAAAGAAGGAGGACATATGGCAACAACAGGGAGGGAGGGGGGGGGGGAATATTATTTAATTTGACAGAATGGGGCAAGACTAAGGAATATAAAATGTAAGTTGATATAGATTATTACAGTCATGTGTAGTCAAACGAGTAAAATAGAAAGAATAATAATAATACAAAATTCACAAAAAAGATCCAAGAGCCGGCTGTCTCTCTCTCTCTGTATTTTATACACAAAGTGATCAATTTTCTTGCTTTTTTTCAACCCACGTACAAAATGAGAGGACCAAGCGTAAATTCTCACTGTGATTTGCCTCCTACTCTCCTCTACATTTATACATATAAATGTATATGTTCAAGATATTGAGAAAAGGCAAGAAAAAAAAATTATCATGATTATAATTCGTGTCTCTTAAAGAAAAAAAGTTCCTTTTGCGAGTGACTCTTTTTATTATCATTTTTTTTCTTGTGACTTGAAGACTATAACAATGGCCAAATGTGGGCTCATATTTCTCGGCCTGTACAAAAGAAAAACGTCATAGTTCACAAAAATGTATAATATTTGCTTCCAAATAAATACATTTCTATTCATATTCATGAGCCCCTTATTGCTTAAGGTATGTCCATTGAGATATTTTAGTTGACTTTTTTTATACAAAAAAGAGCTTCAATCCAGTTACTCCATATAAAATGTTTAGTATTTAATAAATAAAATATATTGAACATGATTACAAGTCGTAGTTAGTTATCATTAGACTTTTTAAAAAAAATTGTTTGTGTCACATCAAAGAGAATTGAATTTATAATGTATGCCTTTTTTCTTACAATATTTATCCCTCTTCTTGTTATTGCAAAAAAAGATTGTTATAGTTGACTTTATGCATTCCAATGATGAGCTAAAGTGAGAGATCTAAATGCAAATTTAATGGTGATGAGAAAAATTTGACTTGAACATGGTTCATGTGGATTCAAGAATATGAAGAGCATAAATATCTGGAGGGGATGAGGAGGAAAAATATTTTGCAAAAAAACCGACACATCATCACAATAATTATTTTAGCTAAGTTGTGTGTCATGAACTGCAAACAAATGTATCATATTATTTTTTCTCCTCTATCTTTTTCTACACAATATAAAATATAAGGTACAACTCCATTTGTTTGGAGCCTATCAAAAAGAAATCTTTGAAGCTGTCCGACATGATATCAAAAAGGCTTTTATTATTGTGTTATATCCCTCAAAATATAAATACTAAAAATCTTTGCCCTCATCCCTCATCTCTCGTATTCATGTTAATAGAGAGAGAGAGAATTTAATAATTTGCCTGTGGTTTTGTATGTATACGTTAAGAGAGAGAACAGAAGTTGAATTTTATTTTATATCTTGTAAAGATTGTTTTAAGAAGGAAAAAAACCGGATGGGATGTCTAAACTAAAGGGTGATATGTGAAGGTGATAAGAATCCATCATTATTACTTAGACACGTTTTAAATTTCAAACATCATTTATGAAAATGCCATAACCGTTAAATTATCATTATTTCTATATTACTTTCTAAGCCAAGAGTCATTTTGATTCCACTGATAAACACAAATCCTTTCCAACCCTTTAAATATTAAAAAAATCTATTCTTTTTATCATCTTTCTCTCTCTCTCTTTCTCTACAGTAAACTAATTGGAGTCCCCCCTTTGGCTTCTTCGCTTGGACAAATTTTTTTGGCTTATCTCTCTCTAGGATTTTTTGACAGAAGTCAAATTTGTGTAGCCTTGCCTGAAATTCTTTTTTCAGAAGGCAAAAATCATTGGTATATATTTTTGCTTAAAAATATAGAGTGTCAATTCGGTAGAGATGCCTCCATATAAAATTGATGAGAGATACTTCCTGTATTTACAAATACAGTAAAATGGCCCCTCTCTGTCTTGAGATTGTGAGTTGACTTTTTTAGGAAATGAGAAATATTTATGGTGATGGATGGAGCTAAAGGAGGAATTGAATGAAATGAGATGAAGTCCTTAAATGGAGTTGATGCAAATATAAAATGATCAAAAGAAATTTTTGTCTTTACAATGAATAATAGTTTATTCAATCATTCTCTCTCTCTCTCTACTTGGACTTGAATTCAAATTATGTAGAGCCAATGATCATTAGTCAAAGTAAAGTATGTGTACAAAGTAAAGTCTCTTTTTTGTTTTAAAAAATCCCCAACAACAAGCCAATAAAAAAAGAGAGAGAAGGGGGAGATGTTCATCTATATATGCAAATAACCAAAAAATATAAGGACAACAAACAAAGCTAAAACAAGGTAGAATTAAATAAATAATTCCATTATTCTCCTCTAGCTCATCATTCACATGTCAAATCCCCTTCCATTTTCGTCAATATAATCGAATTTTTTCTCTAAAGTTTTGGATTACAAAACAAAAAGTGTCAAACATGTCTATAAGGAGATGTAGACAAAGTTTATGAGGTATTGAAAATGTAAAAGAAATATATGAAAAAAAGAGTTATGGAATCTTAAGAGACTCATAAAAATAAACAGTTGAATACCTAAATTTAATATATTTATTGACCATTTCAATGTTTCAATGTCCAATCGTCCAACCTAAACTCAAAAAAATGTAGACATCAAGAAGAAGAAAATAAGAAAAATGCAAATTTAGTGCTTGTATTTCATATACTGGTCTTTTTTTGAAAAAAGGAGTAAACAATTGTATTGTGTTTCTCAAGTGGGCAGAAAACTAAATTAAACCGTAAGGGCAGAGAGAAGGTGCAGAGTGCAGGTAAATGTTACCGATTTGACTTTGGATAGGATCTAATTTAATGGTTATATTTTAGTCCTTCTCATAGGCAAGGCTGTAGGCGACAATGAATCAAGTGTACAGAATATTTGAATAGTAATCAGTCCATTTTATATTCCCCTCTTCCCCTCTCCATGCAAACTTACATAGAGCTAATAAATATAATGGGCTAGAACGAAGGCGAGGTAAAGATCAATTGAGATGAATTTCATTTGACCGGAAAACTTCGAACACTCTTTCGTCTGTAAGGAGATGTTCAAGATATAAAATAATCTTAAGCTGACTTTGAAAAAATAAGAAAGAGTGTCTATGATAATATTTAAAAGAAGAGAGAATTTTCTACTCAAGTGAACTCTGTATTGTCTATGTGGCCAAGAATTTGTTGTTGGTCACTAGTGATTACATGATTACAGAGTGAAAAGTTTTTGTGTGTGCAGGAGCAGAAAATATGCATGGAAAGCAGATGGATGATAGCTGAGAAGAAAATAATAAGTTTTTTTTAAAGAGATGAGGGATGAAAATGGTGTTCATTGCTGTTTATTTGAATTCATTCCTGATTATTTTATGTACATACACACATGTACATACATGCCAATTCCATTCTCTTGATAGGAAAAACATCTTTTGAATAACCCATGAATTGGTTTTCCTCCCTCTCTATGGCAAAAGAACATTGTCTACAGAGAGCGAGAGAGAGCAAAAAAGCAAGGAGAGCATGTGTGTGTGAGTGTGTAGTGCGGTGGTTAAAAGTTCAACGACATGGATGGACGAAGCTCAAATATTTTTTGGGATTTCAGATATATATTCCCCACAGCAGCATCCATCTTGAACGTAACATCCAATGTTCTCCCTCCTCATTACATAAGAGACGACGTTGTTGAAGAGAGAGAGAAAAAAAGAATATTTTTTTGCACGCAAATCTCCCTCATAGTTTTCCCTCTCCCTTCATCTTGTAGACTCAGGGAGTTTCACACACAGAAGAGAGTTTTTGAGATAGTGATATGCAAAGTATTTTATAAGTGTGTGATGTGTGTGTGTGTGGATGTGGCTGTTGTTGTTTTTGTTACATAAGAAGAGAAGCTAAAAGATTCTCTTCCTCCTCTCTTTTGCTCCTCTTCTCCCCATTGGCCACGCCCAATAATGATATCATAGCATCATAGCTCTGCCTAACAGATTTTTATGATCCTTCTGCTCTTGTTATTATTGATTGAACGTAGGGTAGAAATCGATCATCTATTATAATATAATGTAAGATAATGTTATATAAAAAAAACATAAAAGAGTTTAACATTTACATTTTTGCATCATCTTCTCTCTCTTCATCTTTTTATTTTGTGAGAAATCAATACTAGCTTTTTATACATTCAATAATTTTTCCTCTCTCTGTCTTTTAAACGTCATCCCTTGATTTACTTTGAAATGAACTCAAAGTTCAAAGAAATTCTCTCTCTCTCTCGTCTCATCGGTCTGCTTTTTGAAATCTGGTTCCGTCTCTCTGTGTGGCAATTTATTGGAATTAAACTATGTTGTTTTATTTCTGTAAAAAAAAATTATTCTATCTTCTTCACCTGTCCTCCATACACTTTTTTTCCTGTCCATATATTATGCAAACATTATACATCGATTATATATACAAATATACAACACAGCACACACAAAGAGAGAGAGAGATTTGTCAAAGGTGAGTCTACAGAGTACAGAGGCAGTTGAACAGGTTGATGTAAAATAATATGTAATTCTCTCGCTCTCTCTCTCTGTTACCTGCCCTACATGTCATTTCATTACAAGCATCATTGAATGCTCTCTTGGCTCTTGTTTAAGCAATGGAGATTGACAGGTGAAACGGTGATTGATTAGGTTCACCATTAAACAATTTTTTTTCCAATTAAAGCCACCAATAGATTTTTATTTTAAAAAAATTCCTCCTCTTCTAACATCAGTAGTCATTTCAGTCTACACATACACACAATGTATATAAAGGGGAGGGATGACTATAATGATGACTATAATGAAATGAAATTGAATAATTTCTTTAGCACGACTGATTAGACCAACAACTGTACAAGAAGGAGACAGAGTTACAGAGTAAACAATCAATTTGAAGGATTACTAGTCTAAATGCAAACATGCATCACAATAAAATAAAATAACTCTTCTTATACCTAATATGTAATAATGTAGTAGTCCATATTATTGACTAAATGTAATGTATACCCTTCAACTTTAACCATGTTACTTTTTTTTCTATATGTACAAGATACCATCAATTGTATAATTATATTATCCCATCCCTACTAAATTCTAGCACTTTGTTAGTAACTCTATACATATTTTCAAATATTTTTTCATCTTGTTTGCACAAACCCCACTGAAATTCAATACACGTCATAAGTCAAATAACTTCCAAGAATTCTATACAGACAGAGAGATAGAGGGGGACGAAATGTATCTTTAATAAAAAAGAGTTCTATAAAAGTAAAGTGGTGGTAGGACTATTTGTACACGTGACAATCTTTTTGAAATTCATTGTTGGTCATTGTCATTGACTTGCACTTATACGATTAGGGACAAAATCCCAATAATCTTTTAGTTCCAATATATATAATATAATAAAATGTCTACAGCAAAAAAATCCTTGGTTGTGAATGTCTGGCTCTGTGTGATATTCATCAATTGATTATGTAAATTTTGTTACATGTCGAGAACGCCATGTTGGTTTATTTTTTTTCTGGCAATGTGCGGAAATGGGAATTGAATGTGTCCCACACTACAGATACACAAGACACTAAAGCTAGAGAGAGAATACTTTTTATAAGACTATATAAGACTTGACAGGAATCACTTTGGAGTAAAAGTTAATCTTATTCATTTTTGATGAGACGGACTAGTCCATGTGACTCTGCCTACTGTAGCCCTCAATTTTTATACATACCCTATTATATGTAATGTATAATAATTGTCTTTTTTAATCCTCAAGAGCCTTGGATAGAGTCCATCTCTCTCTCTCTCTGTCTGTGTTGGACAGAGTGAAGAGGGAAGGAATTGTTGATTTGGACAATGCTCTTGTTCTTATCAGTAGATTTTAGTACAAAAATGCCTACATCTCCCTCTCTCTCTCTCTTGTACAAACTTTAACAGCCTTGTGGGTAAAAGTTTGTATGAGAAACTTATAAACGCTTATTGGCTTATCGTTATGTAATAGGAAAGAATTGAATGGAGTACAAAAAAGGGATTAGGACCCTCAAGTATATACTTTGGACGATGCTTGTCTCTGTCTCCATATTTTTGTATCCGGCCGACTGAGCCAACGAGGACTCTGTCCATGTCTAGGATTTGTGTAGTTTTTATAGGTGCCAGAGTGTACGACGGAGAGAACGAGTAAGTGTAAGAGATGGAAAGGGGGGAGAGAAGAATGAAGGGACGGACGTCCGATGCATACGTAATGAGATGCGACTTGAAGATTTTTCACTTTTTCGGACACAAAATCCTTTCTATCATTACAGAACGATGAGCATTTTAACTGTGGCATTTTTCCAATGGGTCCAGGTGGGGTCTTGGTCTTGCCCAAATTAGGACGCCAAATGGTCCTTCTCTCTCTCTCTGTGCATACTATTCCATACGTCCTTTTTACCTACGCACTTGTACGGAACGACATAGAAATGGATTGTGTGTGTGTGATGTACATATGGATTCACGTTCGGATTTTTATTTCCTGACAATATATGATGCTTTGGCTATTTAAAATGAGTGAGCACTTTGATTTGATGAGGACAATTCTTGCATCTTTCTCACGGGTTCATTACTAATTCTTCCAACAACAACATGCAGTCCATTCCATGTCATGCCATTCCATTCCTCTCCAATTCTCCAGTACAAATTCGTTCCTTATCAATCCCTCAATATTGTAATATATTTTAGTAAATAGAAAATAAAGATGAAAAAAAAAAATAACTATGGTCAAAAAATTGGTTTTTTTTGCTGAGGACCCCGAGGATGGAACATAATGAATGAGGAAAAAAAGCCCATCGTCATAGGATTCAAAAAATAATAAGTAAAACAATTGCTGACCAAAGACTAAGAAAAAGACATGGCCAAAAAAAATTACCACTACATTTTCCTATCTCTACTCAGTATTTTGAATGCCAATCACTTCTTCCTACACAAAAAATATGTAGAAAAAAAATTGAGGATGAAATTTATACTGTACAAAATACATGTATTATATATATAGAAAAAAATGTGTACGTTTAGTTAGGAATAGGGAATATGTAAAGATGGGGATGGGGGAGAGAAGTATTTGAAGACAAAATTCTCTCATGACTATGTATTATAATTATGGTATGCAATTTTCCGTTTTTACCTTTAAACATGACTCCGTCACTCTTAACTAGGTGAAATATGTACTCTATTCTGTTATGTACATTTTGTAGTGTGCTATGGGCAAGTCTCTCTCTCTCTTGTGCATGTGAGTCCAAGTAATTTAGTTGGTCTGACTTCGGGGTAAAGGGCTTACTACCATCACCGTCAATTTTAAGGTTGATTCACCTAAAAATTTGAAGAGTGTCACAACGCCCACTCCACAAACCATGTTCTTTTATGAGCCTCAGTCATCACCATACAAATATATACACACACACATACATAGTCTAACATGTAGGTATCTGTACAACCGAAATTTTTCAGTGCAAAAAAAATGTGTACGGCACTACTAACAAAATATTTTTTGTATCTTTCTATCCCATCTTTGTCTCTCTCTCTTTAGTGGAGTGCATAGGGGAAATAAAAAATAAAAGAAAAATAGTATTGTTTCTTTGAAAATAAATTTATGTATATAAATATAAGTGTATAATCTACTTAACTTATGGTTTATGCTTCCATTCCGTCTAAAATTCCGAACCCCCCATCTTTTTTGACTTGTGTAAAAGATGGATAATAACTCTTGTTGCTATAAACATTCGCACAAAAGATGATACCGACAGATAATATTTGAGTACTTGTAGTCACATCCATGTAAAAATATGTAAGAGAGAGAGAGAGAGTACCTGTAAAATCCTCTCATTTGGTTTTGTTGAGTGTTTAAAAGTTCCTTGAGCAATTTCCCATATTTAATACGTTCATGTCAAGAAGGAGATATAGGATGGGACAGCTGAATATAAAAAAAATAACTTTTGTACCAATCCCCTCACACCGAGTCTCAATTTTACATGTAGAGGAAGATGATGGAGAGGATAGAGTGCAATTTTTTTTCAATTTTGAACCAAAGATTATTTTATTAGGGGGAAGTGCATGATTTCTACCTTTACAAGTCTTGTAAAATATTTTGATCTCTCTCTCTCTATGCCTTGTAGCTCTATTGATGGTTTTTAACAGTATAGCATGGGTTCATTGAAAAAAGTACAAGGGATGAGAGTAATGAGAGTTGAGGAAGATGAGAAATGAAAATGGTCATTTATCTTGGAATCCAAGTTAACACTACCACCAGGCCAGGTAAACCCATAAGCCATTGCTCCATGCCATGAAAAAAAGTCTGTAGAACAAAAGGTTTGGCCGCACTCGCTCTCTCTCTCTCTCTGTGAAAAAGATCCTTTTTCTGTAAAGGTGTTTGTATTGACAGGTGTAATAGAGTGCTAACGCTAACGGGAAACAACTGTGAGTGTGGCAGTAGGCTGAGGTATAGCTCATATATAATTTTTATATATACAGAAACCGGAACTGCATTGAAAAATTCATCTTGTACTTTTCCAACATCTCTTTTTCTCCGAGATGAGATACATAATGGAAAATCATAGTGCACTGTCATAACCTATATGCGGTTATCGGGTATGGTGGTGGGGTAGTGGGTGTATCTTATGTAATATCCATTTTATTCCCTGTACATATTAAAATGAGAGAGATATTGCAATATTACCTCTCCATTATTTTATCCTCCTCCACCTCCACCTCATCATCTTCAACTGCATGCTATCTGTATGATGTACAGTGTGAATTTTCGTATTAGACAAAAACAAGTTGAAGTTGAGCTCTTGTTTTTTTTCTCCATTTTCCATAATTCATAGCGTATCGAAGAGGAAGGTGTGCGGTAATAATAATGGCACAAGGGTTGTTGGATTGTTGTAGCATTCACTCTGTCTAGCTCAATGTGTGTGTGTGTGTGTGTTGGCAATGTATTGGAGAGGTAAGATAAAGGGGAAAAAGTAGATTTGTAAAAAAAGAACCGTTTCAAGCCTCATCATGATGAACATGGAAGTAACCGGTCCTTCTACATTTCCATGGTTACAGACTCAGACAGTGTATCTGTGTATGTGTGTAGAGAAGATGGACTGACATAATGGAGAGAACGGCACAGCGTATACCATTTATAATAATAAATACTATGTATTAGCCATATACTTTTCTCAATCCAAATCTACACTTGTACACATTTACAACAACAACATTGGTGTCTAATAACAATAATCACACACTCACACACACACACACGGAAAATAAAAGACAGATAGTAAAGTCACTTGGTCCAGTTTTAATCATTAATTTGTGCTCTTATTTACCTCCAGTTATTCCTCTTCTCTTTTAGACAGTAGTCGTGGTCGTGGGCACTTTACAATAAAATTTATCCCTCCCTCATTCAATTCTTATCTTTTTTTTTACTCTATATTATTTCATATCTTTTTATTACATGGACTCAACCCCCAAATGAAAATTTAGCAAAACATGATTTCATACTTTTGACAATTGACTTGTTTAATTCATCAATTTTTTATTATTTGTTTCTAAATATTTTCTGAGTATTTTTCTATAGTAAAAATTAATATGGATGACAAAGACTCTTAAAAAAATGTAGATAATAAATTGGCATTATCTCTACAATTTGTGAAGGAAATTTTACCTTGTACATTTTTATTCCTGTGAGGCCTAAATTTTTTAAAACTTACTCATTATGTTCTGGGCCATCATCATCATCATGGTCTCAATCTGATGACCTGTCCTTTTTTGTTTTGTGTACAGTCATTTGGATTGGAGTGGTGGCCAATTGAAGAAATATTTCGTGTATTGTAAAAGATAAAGATACAGTAAATAATAACTAATACACATATCATTATCATCGACACAAAAATTGAGAGAGAGACAGAGACAAAATACTCCCTAATAAAAACAAGACGAAAAAAATTGCATTATTATTTACAATTTAAAATGTAAGAATAAAAAAAAAAGAGTCTAGTTTACCATAAACTCTTTAAAGAAGATTAATTCAATTGTTATCCCTCCCTTCCTTACAATAATAATCGATGGACTCCCACCCTTCTTGTACGAGTCGTCTTTCTCTCAAATTTATTCTAATTGTCTTCCATTTACAATGAATTTCGATTGTCTCTTCTTTATTCTTCCTCCAACTCGTTCTCTCTCTCTTTCTGTTCATTCAACAGTGGATAGATTTGCTCTCTTGGTTTCTCTGTGAGCCAAAAAAATATATATTAAATTTTTGCTCATTGTTGTCAGCTTCTATTTTATCACTCTCTTCCAATTCTTCAACCATCATCCCCCTTTCATTTGATTGACTATCCTTACAGTTATATAGTCTAGCACACTTTATATTTACACCCCCTTGAAATTTGGTCTAAAATATTGGTGTACAGTCTAGTCACCCAGCCCCGCATGAGGATGAGGATAATAAAAGATAACAATGAGAAAGATTGATACTATTTTCCTTGTATTTTTTTGTGTTACGTGTGTTGTGTTGATCCTTTTTTTGTTGAGGATAATATAACCAATCATCATTTATCGTCGTATGACACCAGTCCTCTACATGATCTTTAATGCTCTTTAACTATAACTTGTATATGTAGGATGGCTAATGAATGATATATATTGGGGCCTTTGTTAACAATAAAATGTACACAAGGATATCTCTCTATAACAAGACTAAATGGACTATAGAAGACTATTGAGGGATATTGTGCAGTGGAGTGTAAAAAAATAAAATGTAATTGGTTAACTCTTCTCGCTCGACTTCTTTCTTGTCTTTATACGTAGACTCTACATAAAATGTGGACACACACACACCTGACAATTTTCATGTGAGACCAAACCATGTCATCTAATTGAGAATTCACAAGTGATTGGGCTACGAGGCTACGTTTTTATTTTTTGTCGACATTTTTACTATGGGATTATCATATGGAATACTTTGTTTATCTGCTAATCTGCTCAAGCATGTGTAATAACGTTTTTTACCCATTATTCTCTCTCTCTCTCTCTCTCTCTCTCTCTTGACTCCTTGACTCCCTATAACTCCAAGAGTTTTAATATTTATATTAAAAAATACTATGGGTAGTTAAAGGCCCTACCATTTGTCATTGAAATATTCTCCATTGCCCTTTTTTGCTTTATTATTGTTTTTCTACTTCTTCATATCTCCGTAATATACATTTGCATACATGTACGAGTACCTCTGTTCCAAGAAGTAGAAGAGGAGGAGGGAATAGGGACCTTTTACACTTAACAAGAGGAATTTTTCCTCTTGAATTGCACTTGTTGTATCATAATTTAATTGCATGCATATTTTTCCTTATCTTGATAGTAAAAAAATGACTGCCACGAGATTTTTTTTATTCTCTCTCTCCATTTTATTTTTTTTGAGTGTGTAATGTGAAGAGAGTAGGAACTGAGTAAGCTTTGTTTTTGTTCCATAAGCGAATGGGCTATCATCCATCCATACAGTAATAATCCTTACAAACATTATTAGTCAAGTGTTTTTTTGTGTCCTTTTTTCAAAAATCTTTCTACTTCATCCCCATCCCCCTATCACACATTACATTACAGAGAGAGAGAGATTATTATATATGATTTTTGTCTTTAATAGTTTGTCTACGTATAATGTATATATATATATATATATATATATATATATATATATTGTTTGCCAAATGTTGTGATGTATTTTTTTCAACAAGTTATCAAGAATGGGATATAAAAATGTATAGACAGATGGGCCTTGAAAATCACGCACATTCTACAGTGTACACTGTTAGTATGCGTACTATCCACAAACAAACTATCAAATGGTATACAGTACATTGTACAATGTTAATGTAATTGCATGGACGTTTAAAAAGTGCATGTTTTAGGATTTTTACGTGTTGCTTTTTTTCATATTTCATCCCCCCCTCCTCCCCCTTTCAAGGTGCACATGGTAGAAAATAATGTGAACTTGAACACTTTGTACTTGTCCATTACATGCTTAGTTGGCTAAGGAGTCCCCCCCTCTCTCTTGTGTATTATATGTGTACAGATAGAGGAACATGGTTAGAATTACATGGAACTCTTTTGTATTTTGTAAATGGAAACAAGACTTTTTAACTGAAATCATGTCATAAAACTATAAAAAAAATAGTTTTTGCATCACATATTATTTACTCTATACCTATATTTACATGTGTAGGATTCCTAATAATAATTCCATGCTTGTTTGTTAGTGAGGAGAGGACGAAGGAACAATTAGGAAAATTAGGTCTCAATTGCCGTGTTGCAAACGGACGGAAGTTTCAAATTGTAACAACTAACAATGATAATATAAGAGAGAGAGAGAGAGAGAACGTGATTCATTTTCTTTATTGAACATCTCCTGTTTACACGGACAACTGAAAACCCATAATCATGGAGAGGGAATAGTTACATCTTCTACTCTTTTGACTCTCTGTCTACAAAATGTACTCGATGCCCATTTCTCATTTACTTTTTCCTTCTCTTTTTTTTACATTTATCTCTTGAATTACTCCAAACACATGACATGTACGCCATAACATATGAAAGCACATTAAACTTGTACTCTCTCTCTCTCTCTCTCTCTCTGTTTTTACCTGAGTGCAAATGTACAAGGTTAATTTAGCCATGTATACGTATCTGAACAGATCCTCATAGTCTATATTATTGTATGCATGGACATGGACGTGTACGAGAATTCATCTATCTGTAGAGTAGAGTAGAGGAACAAAAAAGAGAAAGAGAGAAAAAAAGAGAGTGAAACACGGGGAAATGAACATTACAGGGATTAAGATTTATTTATTATTACGCTCCTTGTTCTTGTGACCAAAAAGCTATAGCCGTGAGCATTTAATACATTACGAAACTTTTCAGTTTGTTTGTCAAGATGAATTTGTAAAAATTCACTTTTTTACTCTTTTTTCAAACCTAAATGCTTGTGACCATCCTTTATATCAAAATGGAAGGGAGAGAGAGATTGTGAGTGGAGTGAGGAGATGAAGGAGAGAATGTGGACGGTCCAAAGGGGCAGCTGAAGTCTCATGAGTTACATACACAAGTGTTTTTTATTCCAATTTATATATATCAACATATACCATATACGGAGAGAGGACCATTAGATTATTTTGCAGGGAAAGGAGACACGAAGTGTATAGGAATGAATAGGGATATAGGAGAGAGGAGTATATTTTTCGCATCTGACGGACGAAGGAAGTGAAGGATTTATTTATCCTTTCATTTTCTACCGATTTTTCTTTTCCTCATTACAAAGAATCCCTGTCTACACAGACAGACAGAAAAGAAAGAGAGAGGAAGGTTACGATGAGACAAGTAAATAGTTGTACGCTGGCTTTTATTGTATCTTTTGTTACTCTCATACATACTCTTCTATGTCTATGTGTAGTTGAGAGTAAAAAGAGAAGAAAGAGGGTCAGTTTTTCGATTGGTCACCTACTTGGATTTCATGGGAAAGTAGAGGAAAAATCTCTCCCCTCCATTCTAAATTTCCCCTGCTATTGATAGCATTTTTATTTTTGCTCTCATTTGCATACGACGCTCCTCCGGCTTCTCTCTTTCTTCTTCCCTCATCTCTTCATCGTCTGTCTGTCTGCATCTCTTTCTCTCTCTCATTTACTTTATTAGTCGGTATAGTACAACAAGGGAGTCATGGGTTACGCAAAGGGCAAAAGGATTTCGGCACAGGTACTCATAAGCATTTTCTACATATAAGCTCAAGTTTATGACCCATTCATTCATCTCTCTCTCTCTCCTATACCTTTCCACGTCTCCTTTATTTTGGACAGTACATATTTTTATGTAATCTCAATCTCCATTCTTATGGTCCTTTTTTGTGTATGGATATTTTTACTTGAATTTTTATTTTTCTGAGTGTCAGTGAAGGGCTATATAATGTAATAAAATGGACATGTTAAAAAAAGACCAAAGATGAAATGCGTAAAGCACGCAGTGGTCCTACGAGAGAGTGAAGCACGCAAATAGCTCAAAAAGTTTTTAGTTACATCCTTTAACAATGTCGGCATTCACGATTCTCATCATCAGAACCTCAACAGGGAAAGATTGAATATTATAGAGAAAATAACACACATCATGTACATATTTTAAATGTGTTTATATTCTACAATACGAGACAGAGTGGATGAAGAACAAGGAGAAGAAAACACCATGAGGGGACCCAATGTACTACATATGTTTGAAGAATATATGAATCTTCTGGATCATAATATGACCCTACTCGCTGTACTCTACGAAAATGTACAAAAGATATTGGACTCTATTTTACATTACGCTCGGACAGCGTGAATTATTCTCATTAAATTCAATTCAACGCACCTACATTAGGACAATTGGATAGACTGTACATGTAGAACTGATAAAAAAATATTCTCTCTCTGCGAAGTTCAACATGCCATGATTTTACACATTACGTACATATGTACATACATATGTGCAACTTTTACAAGGAATGCTCGTCCTTGTTGTTTTGTGTTTTTTTCATTATTTAAAAAAAATCTCCAAACGCAAAGCTAGTGGTGGTTTTGAAATACGCTTATCATTAGTTGAGACTTTTGAGCTTTTCAAGTCCTTCATTTGATGAGTAGAAGATGAAGGAGAAGAAGAAGAAGAGGATATTTAAAAAATGGGTATGTATTGAAACATTTTTCAATTCTGTTGATATATAAAAATGTAACCATGGCTGAAAAGAGGAACAAGAATAAGACAAATGCATATGGGGAGGAAGATGAGCTTTTTGTAACTAACCTTGTATTTGTATTGTACACACATTGTTATTCAGGTTGCTGATCTTCAAACAAACTCTTCATCTTCTCTCTCTCTTACATATACCACAGATGTAATGTATTTATATATATTGTAGGTATGGTGCTTGAAAGAAGGAGAAAAAAAATTAAATAAGGGCTTAATGTCATAAATTTCTAAGAGTTCCTGCAGGCTTATACCCACGCTACTTTATACTTCAATTTTTATTTCGTTCAACTTCATTCACCTGTAATATATTTAACAAAGCTTTTTAGCTTATATGTGTGTGTGTCTATGTCTACGTATTTTTGAGAGAGTGAAAAAAATGGATATTAGAAGAGTAGTGGATTTTTGTGTGATGGAGAATGTGGACACCTTTTTAGATTTACTTTATATGTCGTCCATTCCATCTCTCTCTACTCTCTACATGTTCATTAATATTCAGACTCTGTCCATCGTTCTCAAGACAATTTTCAATCTTCTTCTTCCCTATCAAAACTTTGTTAATATATCATGTGGCAATATATGAGCCATGCCAAAGGGAATAGAATTCACCTCACATGAGAAAAGTTGTCATAAAGGGATTAATTTTTTTTTGATTATCAAAAACTTTATTTTATTCATGGAGAGCAGCACAACACAAAGAATACAAAGGGGGAGTGATTATTATTGTTGTTTTTGTTTTGTCTCAAAAAGTGCAAGTAAAAATTATATACAATAAAATTAAAAAATTTTTTTTTGCCTGTATTATTTCCCAAACGTTTATTATTATTTTTATACATAATTTTATACACGTTATGTATTTAACCATCTCAGTTCTCTGTTAAAATTTTTTCCCTTTTTAAAAAATTGTGTGCTCTTCTGTGGAGATATAAGGCGTATGTGGTACAATAAAACGATTATTTAGAGAATGAAAATTGTATTGTTGTGTTTCTTTTAATTTATCCTTTTTCTTGTGACTCTTTGGGTTAGTTTTTCAAAAAAAAAACCTTGAAAAAGTTTCTGATACTTGTGAGAAAATTTGTTACCTCAGTCACTTGTTCTTTCATGATTACCATCAATATTGTTGTGAGTGTTAAAGTCAAAAGGAGGGAAAATTTGCATGTTTCACATGATTTCAAGTCCCTAATTAATTAATTATTATTTAATAGAATTTTTATATCAAATTTTTTTTTAAAAAAAAAAGTTTAGAATCTAATGTTAATTATTTTCTTATCAAGTACACAAATATTATGTTGACCTCACAATATAAAATAATTCAAAGGATCATGTTTAAGTTTAAATGTAAAAATGCAAGTTATGAGAATTTTTTAATGACCTTTAATTACTACCCCCTTGTTAAAAGACAAACTAATATTGTTTGACTTTAACACACAGTCACAACACATTTAACTACGTAATACTTAATAATGATATAATAAAAATATAAAACCCTGAAAAATATAAAACCCTGAAAAATATAAACAGTAACGAAACAAGGAGGAGGAAGTTTTTTCTCAATTTGTCGACTTGTTAAAAATTCAAATACATAAAGATACAAGTACATCTCTTTTTTTAAATTAATTAAGGTGTAATAATCAACAAGAAAAAAAGAACATTTAAAGAATTTTTTATTTTAGAATTCTTTAACCATTTTTAATTCGCACGGTGTCCTTTCCGCACCTGGACGTTTGTTGTAAATACAAAAAAAACAAAGATAAAAATACAGACGTTTGTGGTTGTACAAAAAAAACGTGGAATGTTTCACAAAGCGTCTCTTGTTATAATAAATATGTACATTATATGGAAATGGAATTGGTCATCTTTATGAAAAACATGTGGAGGAATAAAAGGAGAAAAAAATTGAAAAGGTTTTTAAAGTGACGAAGAAGGTGTCACCCAACACCAGAACCATTTTCTTATTTATTCTTACCGTCGAGACTTTCAACTGTGACGCAATGGCAAGACAGATAACGTCCGGTAGGTTAGGTGTCTATTCTAAAGCATTTCCTTCTATTTTTTTAAAAAAAAATTGAGAGTACTTTTAATACTTATTAGTTAATATGTACTTGAATATACATAAAATAATGTGTGTTATAACTACCGTATTATCTCTATTAGAAGCCCTGGGCCCATTTTCGAGTGTGTGAAACAATAGAATTGTTTCACACACTCGAAAATGGGCCTCTATTAGAGACTGGGCCTTTATAGGAGACTGGGCTTTTATTCGTTTAGA
>JAQIVZ010001575.1:0-30499 GCA_034700945.1 Arrhopalites spinosus
ATTATTGTGATCCTCCACCCCCACCGTGCAAACGCAAAGACAAAACTACCTGCTTTTTACCTTTTTTAACATGGCAATGTTGGGGAAATTGTTGTCCCCGTTCATCCCCATATACTTTGGAAAAACTCATACTGTATACTGCAAAAGAATATAGTCTTCTCTATATGACGTGGCAGTATCAAACTTGTAGTTAAATTATTTAGTGAAATTCCAGTCTTTTGTATGACTAGAAGAATAATAATATTATAGTGCGTAGTTACACATTCACATGGCAGTAACATAAAGTACAAAGAGGAGGAGCAGCTTCAACTTGCATTTAAAAAAAGTACAATAACTAAGCTGACTGCATCGCTCGTTTTCTTGTTTGATTGGCACAATTTGCAGAATAGCCTTGCCAAAATTTTACCTACTTGTTTGTCATGAATCCAGTCACTTTTTTGTTTTGTTTTTTACATTTATATTATATCCTTCCCATACTTTGCCCACAATATGTCTTTCTCTCCATGTAACATTATATTTATATATATATTGAGTATGTACCTCTATGAAGATGCACACTCGTCAAAATAATGTGACTTTACCATATATTGCTTCTCCATGTTATATAAATAATATAAGTTTAATAAAAGACTTATTGCGCCGAACCTTTCTTTCTTAGGCTTTCATTTTTTTTCATTGTCTACACTCTATAGTCTACAGATATTCGATATGGCTTGGTAAATTGTCTCCATAAAAAGTGACTTGAATGTTATTTCCATACATCACACACACACATAAAAGTGTAAGATAGTCTACAGTCTACACCTCACTTTGGATTTTGGCCATTAGATTAATCCAGCTTTAATTCTATCAAAGACTAAAAAAAAGAACTCATTCTCTATAACTTTGACATTTTGAGCAAGTCCAAAGAGACAATGGAATTTCCCCCTGGTTAAGCATTTTGACTAGTTAATGAGCTTTTGAAAATAAGTCTGGGGTCCAGCTCAAAGTGTTGTAATATGATGAGAGATATTTCACAGCTGTAGGACTTTCATGCCATGACTTTCATCTCTGATCAAAAAAGTAAGTCTCTGGTGTGTGTGTTGTCTGTTTGTCCATTCAGAATCTGGGAGAGTCTAAAAAGCTTTGTACTTATGACCTTGACAAATCCACAACGCAGTAGACAAAAAAAACTCTTGACTATAAATTCAGCTTTCTATAAGATTCTCTCCTACATATATAATATTCTACATATGATCGTTTGGAACGTGAGGCCATGGAGAGTATAGTCAAACACAGGTTTTTCTCTTGTCCATACCTATGCGTATTCCCCTTGCCATTTAACTAAAGGTGCTACATGTAAAAAACTTTAATTTCTACATGTATCTTTTTTTTCACCAACTTGTATACAATTTTATATTTAAATGGACTCTCTCTCTCTCTCTCTCTCTCTACAGATATATATGTATAATAGAATAATCACTTTTTATTTATCTCTCTCAAGAAATTTTACGTATAATAAATTCACGAATGGTACAAGTCAAAGAGGAGGAGAAAAAAAACAGGAGTGAGTCTTTTATGCAGTTGAGACTTGTATTACATATAAAATGACCTAGTGGGTCGTTGCGTCGTACAAAAAAGTCACTAGACGTCTCTATACCTAGTCTCTAGTCTAGTGTATCCACAAAAATTTATGAAATGCGTAATCAAGATTTTGAGACTCGTCTAGCTCTTTTTTTTATTACTCTTTTCTTCAAAGGTGAAAAGAAAGGTATTCGGGTAGTGCGTAAAGTATTACAACGACGTAGTACGTAGTTTATTGAAGTTTGCACGACTATTCAAAGTCAGGTCTAGCCATTCAATTTCAAATGACTTTGAATGGACTCTTACATTCTACAAAATACACTTTGGAGATGGATCCCTTGAGAAATATCCCGGGTGAAAAGTACCAGTACCCATCATAAAAGATTGTATGGAGTGGAGATAAACAAACTTTCTTTCGAGAAAATTGAAATCGAATGTACATTTCATGCTACATGTTGATACTAAAGTCATTAAAATGAGAGGATGTGTTAAATTGACTCATGGAAATGTACAAAAATTATTCAATATTCATGCCATACTCGAGACTCTCGAGTCGAGCGTGTATGTACGGGATGAGTTTTTAGTCGAGATGTAATTTTTTGACATATGATAACTATAAACAATTTTTTTTATGTGTATTTATTAACTCAAAAAACTTTTGGATAACTTTTTCTCCTCAATGACCTTGTAACAATGAATATAGACTGTAAGTCTTATTCCGTCCTACAAAATGTTGTTGTTTTTTTTAACTCCGTCTAGTCTCTATCTTTATATTTACAGGAATTACAGTAATGAAATGGTCCAGAGTAGTCTATTATTATTTTCTTGCGTATAGACATATATATATATATATAAGATACGTACATATATGTACCTATGAAGATGACAACTGCAAGTCTCATCCAGAGAGAGTTGGTTATACATACAATATATATGTACAAAAAGTGTATCTCATGTTTCGAGGGAGGAGGGGGAGGGTTTCTGCGTCGTTCATCGATTGCCATTTTATGTATAATTTTATGTACCACCACCACTGCTGAAGGGATCCAACAAGAGGAAAGAAAAGTGTTGAGAGAGCCACGCTTAGATTCCTCATTTAATGGATTGTCGAGCTTATACATGTGCACTTTTTTTTCGCAATATCACCAAAAGTATATAGTCAAAATGGCAATGCTATTAAGTTGATCAAATTTTGCTACATTTTGTCTCCTCTTCCTCTTGTTCCATAAAGAAAGGTGAAACTCCCATTGTATTCTATATGTAGAGCCCAATGAAATTGTACAATTTAGAGCTCTGACTCATCCTCCAGATTCCCCTAGACATGACCTGACCAACGTTGGAAGGGGAGGAGGAAGAGAAAATGAGTATAAAGTGTACTAAAAATTTCATTTCCTTTTTTTTATGAAGTAGAGACAGACAGACATGAGGAAAAAGTGGAGAGAATTTTCATTTTAAAAAGAACAAGGTTTTATTTCTTTTGAGTAGGCAGATGAAAAGAGGAAAGGTAGAAAATTCAACAGTTAAAGAGTACTCCAATTTCAACATTACAACAGAAAAGACAAAAAAGTTGAAAACTTTGAAATAAAATATATCGTCAAAGTTAATTTCAAGTTGAGTAAATAACTCAAAAACAAATTTAAATTGTAGGAAATTTTTTGACAAAGATTTGTATGTTAAATGTGAAAATAATAAGAATTAGGAGAATTGAGAGGCAAGTTGGTTAAATATGTAATATGTATTAAAAATTGAGAAATTGATGAAAAACTGCATATAATTTGAGATCAAGACTTGCACGTTCTAAGGTTTGTATGAGTACGGATACACAAAACATAAATTGAACAGTATGGTTTAGAGATGAGGTTGGTTATGATTATAAAAACGCACAAAAATTGTGAATCGAGCTCTACCGGTTTATTTTCTATACCCTCATCTCCTCAAAAAAAATTGTTGCATTCGAAAAATGCAACGTTTGAATAATTTCAAGAGAGAGAAACAATGTATAATTTAATAATTGGAGAGTAAATATGTATTGATACATAAAATATCTGGTACTTTTTGAGAACACATAGTTTATGAATATAACTGACAATTCAATGGATTGTTAGACACACATAGCCAAAGGTTACCAGAGAAAGGCTATGGTTAATACAACAAACTATTAAATTATATCTCTCTCCTCCATTCCAACTCAATTTCCTTACAGTTCCGTTCACTTTGTCCCCTTTAACCCCTCTAAACGCCTACTACACATCATTAACCATGATAAAGCATCTTTTGTATAAAAACCTCCTTTTTTTATTTAAAAAAAACTTGAATATAAAAAAATGAAGATGATCATCAAAAAGGACAGGTTATATTGTCTGTCACATGAAATTTTTTAAAATATTAAAGAAAAAGTATAACACACATTGACTATTTTACATGGCAAAATTTATTCTACATAAAATGTAAATGTAAAGGGAAGGTTAAATGTTAAAAAATTGTCTGTCTAAAATTATTCTGTGGTATAAAATAATAATAATAATTGTCACAGTTGTTTAAAGGATCATGTAGGATTTTAATGAGTTTCTGGTTTTTTTTCTCCATTTTTTTTCATTTCATGCTCAGTCACAAGAGCATGAGGTTGGATATGAAGACTTATTATTATTTCACCAAGAAATCTGTCATGTCACACCAAACTAAAGACAATAATGTCGACAATGAGGAGAGAGAGACCCCAAAAAGAGTCTCACCTTTTCCTCATCAATTTCTTGTACATTTTTCCTTCATAAAATATGTGCACCCCATGTAAATTATGAACAGCTCATCGTGAGACTTGACTCCACGAGACAAACTTGAAATATTTTTTTTTCCTTTTAAATTACACTTTAATTCTATAGTAAGTTAAATAGTAAATAAACAAGGAGGATAGTTTAAACACAAATTTAGAGTCCATATCTGTATACATAGGACACACACATGTATGTACAATATTTTATGGTAGTCTTGAGCTACGTGGAAGGTATGCAGGAAAAAACTCATCTCTGTCTCACATTTTGGAGACACATCATCAAATCATTTTCTTGTTGTGATTGTCAACTAATATATATATATATGTGTAGTATATGTATTGTCCTAGTGTTAAAAAAGTCCTATTTATGCTCTCTGGGAGTGGGTGAGTACAGATACAGACAGTGTGCCTACTTAAAAGCCAGTTTGTCATTGAGTCACTATTTCCTCCTTTAGCTTGACTTACAGATATACACTACACTACACATTAAATCCCATGATAATCTTTCTACTGCATTTCATTGCACTTTGAAAAAATCTTCTTTTTTTTCAACTACTTTACTATAACTATGATGGCCCAGGCGCCGGTGGTTCAACACACTTATAAAGTCCTTTGATTTCATGTTCAAAAAAAAAATTCAATGTAAAACTTACAATACAACTAGTCAGCCCTTAAAACATATACACACAAAAGTGTGTGTAAAGCCTCCTCGTCTTCATCAATAATTATTTTTTTCATCTTGTTATAGTCTTATATGAAAGAACAATATTTTTCTATACTCGTTTTCCTCAGGCTTGACTCGCTCATCATGTTCACATGTATAAAAAGGTATTGTCCATTGTATTTTAATGTACAGAGAGAGAAGAGATGTATTGTTCACCTTGTGCATTTCTATTTTTTTAATGCCCCTATGCACTTTTATACATCATCAAAAAAATATTTGTAGTCTCTGTATAATATCCAGCCATTTCTAGTCAGTACAGATCTCTGTATGTTGAGTCTCTCTCTCTCTCTGTCTGCAATAAATATTAAAAGACAAATAATACAGTGAAAAATATTAAATAAAATGACTTGAACAACATGGGAGTCGGTCAGTGGCATATTCTTCAAGTTTTTAACTTGAAAAAAAGTAATAAATTGCATGTAAGGGCATGAAACTGTGTCTCCTCTCTCTCTCTCTTTGGTCCTTATTTTGTAAGAATTTTAACGCCGCTCACTAATTTTTTCTTCTGTACAGTATCTGTATCTGCAGTAATGACTCCATATGCAGTGATTACTGCATATGGAGTCATCACTGCAGTGATTAGTCTCAGTCTTAATTATGACGTAAATTTTTTTGAAATTTTTTTTGGTACATTTTTTTTTGATGAATGTAACACAAAATTGACATTTGACGTTATGACGTACAGATACAAGACAAGGAAATTGAGCAAAAATAAATAAAGAGGGAAGAGACAGCAGAGAACTATTTAAGAAAATAATTTTTTTTAGTTGATGTCTTAAAATTAAATCAGGACAAATGTACAGATACACGAAAGGGTCATTTAGGCTACACAGTCAATTTAATCAATTGTCATCAAAACAATTGACATGTCTCTCTGAGTCCCAAATATGTAAATCATTTACTAACTTAACTGTACTTATCGTAACATCAAAAAAGGATAGTGAAAATTATGATAATCTTATACATGTACAAGATTTCTAAGCTCAATTTTTTTTGAAGAAAACAGAAACATACTTTTAGTCAAAGCTTTCACCCTATACATTACAATATAATTTTTAATGATCAAGCTTGTCTTTTGGAGAGTTCAAAAAGATAAAACATTAAAAGATAAAACAGCGTGGGTTTTACATGTAGAATAATTCACCAAAAAAAAAATATATAAATTTTTGAATTTTATAGGACCTAATAACTATCATAGTCAATCGTTTCTTGTCTCTGTACACAACAAATGATTAGTTTCTTCCAACTTGGAACAGTATAAAGAGAGTACGAGAGATGTATAATATTATTATTATTAATCAGATAATATTATGTTGAGCCATCCTCATGAAATCAATTTGAACTAGGGTGACATTTGACCCACAAGAGAAATCAGTTCAACTGTGATGATGATGATGAGGCAAAATATAAAATAAAAAAAATTGTCGACATTATCTTTATAGGATGACACGAGGGTCCTCCTCTAGATTCTTACATTCTTCATGTACACATTATATGCCCAAAAAATCCCCATAATATATAAAGTGTACACTCTACAAAATGTAGTCCCCTCTTTAAAACATTAACGACAATTTGTAACAGTATTGAGAATCAGAGTCAAAAGTTAGTAGAAAGGACACCAAATGAATATTTCCTTACTTGAATTTAACTACCATCATGAACGTCACACAGAGAGAGAGAAAAAAAATTCAATTCAACAAAAAAAAACATTTAACCAAATCAATTAATGAATGCATCATGTTCAAACATGTTTAAATAATGTAACTCTGCTAGCTAAAGTACATGGTTACATATTGCAATGTACTTATGTATTGACAATATTGATTTTCTACCTTTTTTGTCTTTGAGGAAACATGATACAAAAAATTATTATACTCCCCCCTCTTCATCAATATTGTGCTCGTAATTTTGTGTATTAATTTTTCATACTCGTATCCCCATGTACATGATAATAGTCCTCAGCCTAGTCAAGTGTCAATGTAAATTAATTGTTTGTGATATTTTATTTCCTTTTCTTTACTAGTGCTAGTAATTATTAAACGACTGTAATCATGTACATAAAAAAAGTGCATAATTTTTTATGAGTTGAAATGAGTTTAAAGCAATATGGAGAGAAGGAGGTAACATTTATAATAAAAAAAATTTGAGAGATATAGTCAATATAATCAATAATATTAAATGTAGAATGACACGTCTTCAATATTTTAAATGTACAATATTCCTCTCTCTCTCTCCTTCTTCTTCCTTAGAGTACAAAATGTTTTCATTTCCAATTAGAACAATATTTACCTTTTTTATTATTCTTACACGTGTTTCAGAGACTCTTCCCCCATGAACTAGAGAAATGACAGCTCCTTCAATTGTTGTTTCTTTGTTTCCTTCTAACAAAGGAGAGAGATCAAAAAATTATGTCTCTCTCTCTCTCTCAAGTCAAAGATTCATCATTAAAGTATTGAAACAAGAATTCAATAAAAATTCTGTACCCCCCTCCTCACCTCTAACATGTGACTTATTAATTTATTATTCAAGTGTAGATAAAATATAATATTGCAAGTTGCAACGACCATGATAAAACCAGACGTTAGACTTGTTTATTTTTTGTATTGTAATTTTTCACATTTATGAATAAAAAAAAACATTTTGACTCCTGCAGTGTGTACACACATTATCTGTATCTGTAGAGTGTATTTAATATCAAATATTTGATGGAAAATAACAAACAAAAGAATTTTGGGGTTGAAAAATCTTTTCAAGTTCTTTAAACTTGACTCTTTTTGACTAAACAGCTGCAAAAAAAATAAGGAAAGAATTGACAATACTCATAAGCGTTTATTTTGAAGTTGACTCTCTTTAGGTTGAATGTAAGACAAGGAGTTATATTTTTTTAAAATTTATTATTATTAAAATGACTTAGTTTCTATACAAGGTAAAAAAAGAGTACAAGTCGGGTAGAGGTTAGACGTTGAGTGACCCAAAGAACCATAAAATTGTTTATTTTGTTAGTCTTTAACGAGTCGTGAAATTGTTGAAAAAAAAGAACTTATAACCGTAGCGGCAGACTCACAGATGATCAATAAAAGTATGGGTAACCAATTCTCTTCCAAATGCTTTCAGAAAATTATTGTGTCAGAAAATATGTAACAGTCTCTGTGTTAGCTGTAAGTTATATATATATATGAGTTATCTGTATTTACGAACTTTTGGCACAAAAGAATACAACGGACACTCTTAAAAAAGATTATTTAGTCAGCTTCACCCCATTTAACTTTACTGTCTTTCAAATGTTTTCTTCTTCATGGTCATAATTCTGTCAAGCTAGACGTTGATTTTCTTTTACATGACTCACTAAAGAAAAAGAAAAGCTTGTCTAAAATTTCACATTAATTTTAGAAAATATAATCAATACGACATAACTGCAGTAGTACAAAAATATGTAATGTAATTTACTTGTTCTTTACCTTGTTAATTTAAAAATTATTAACAACAAAATATTTTTATTCAAGCTGTATAAATAAATATCTTACAAAAAAAATCATTCATGTGGAAAATAAAGTCTTTTAAAAAAAGTGTCGAAAAAATTACTGACCTTCGTGAAAAACAATGGGACAAGTTAATTTGTATTAATTGTACAAGTTTCCCCCAATACATTTTTCTTGCAATGTAAAGTAAGTAGGCATGCCTATGTACATGATATTGTAAATATAGTATTCAAATGTTCAATAATTCTAACAAAAGGATGAGTTTGAGTTGAATATTGTTTACGTCTTGGATTATTGCCGCGATAATAAAAATTCTCACAAAACATGTAACACAATTGTTACAATAATATTATTGTGATAAATACAAAATATAAAAAAAGACTTGAAAACAATCAGAGTGAGAAAAAGGTTGTACGTAATTTTTGTAGGAAAAATAACATTCCTTCATTGCTTTTGTATTGTATCATTTTATTTTGGATTTGACATAAAGAACTTGAGCAGGGTGACTTTTTTCGTAGGGAGACTTCCACCTGAGTTAAAATCATGTGTGTTGTTGTTGTTTTGTGATGGATTGAAGGGAATAATAAAAAAAATATCTGTAATCCTGTAATCCTCATCATGTTAAGACTTTTACCTGTACGCACAATAACAAGAGAAATAAACTACAACATTACAATGGACAGCGTAATAAACATTAAATTTTGCAGTGGAACGAAACAAAGTCATTATGGAATTGTGTATTCTTGCAGAAGCACGTGGATTCATATTTTTTCTACATCAACTTTGTAGTGTAAAACTTTCAACTTTAGACAAATAATTTGTCTCTACTTGTACACATGTCTTTGTAGTAAGTTTACATTGTTTCTCATACTTGTTATGGACAAAGACAAAATGCTAAGATTTTTTTTGAGGTGAGAAAAGTAACACACTGAAGCAAAACTTTTCTTATTCTTTGTATTACTTTTTTAACATTGGTCACAATCACAATTAACATTTATATTAGTTGTCTCTTAATAATATTTCCTCTCTTCAAATTGCTCTATTTCTACACCAAAGTTATCATTTTGACAAGGACATGATGCATTTTTTAATTAATTCAATAATTTAAAGTTGAATATTTAAAATTAAGTTATTTTTATGAGTTGTCAAATCATTTTTATCATGTCAGATTGAATTTAAATGTAAATTGTTCTCATACACTAAATTGGCAATAAATTGTACATACATTGAAGATAAAAAAATAAATGCCTGGATTTATGTAAATCCGTAGTGAAATGAGACTTTTAATATGAGATTGTTTATATTTTACTGCCTTTTGTCATTGTACAAAATGTACAATGTAAATTTTTTGTAAAATACTATTAAGTACATGGTCCTTGATTTTTTCATTTAGTGAATTCAGTCATACTTGTTTAATATATCAACCTTCTATTTGTAGAGCCCAATTGATTTAATTGAGATGATGTGTACAATACAATGTAATATGGCACAATTAAAATTTGGAGTAGTGGAACGAGAAAATAATTTGAGATTTATTATTTGTTGTGGTCAACAAAATAATAAAAGTTGTGTACATTTCTTCATCATTTTTTTTGACCAACTGCATTCAAATGGACGGTAAATTAAACAAAAAGTAGAAATGTAAAATGTTAAATTGTACATCCCCCTCCAAGGTTGAATTCATGTACTTTGTATGCATGTAATCTTTCTCGTTTTTTTCCCTCAAAATTTAAAATCAGGTTCTTCCAGTCTCTCCAGCCATAAAATTATTATTGTCAACAACAATCCAACGCATCCACACAAGCATGGCTTCGGAGTCTTACAAGACAACAAGACATTTTGGATGCGCTCCCACATTCCGGCTTTATACTCTTTTCACTTTCTTACATATAAAATCTCTAAATGTAACTAAATATGCACAATAACAATTGGATATAGTCTTAGACTATTGAATGAAAAATTATTGCAAAACGAGACTCTTGGATTATCCAAAGTTAGCGGAGGAGGACAGGGATGAGATGATTCTTAATTATTTATATTCATTTGTCGTCTCGAACTTTTTAGACTTGTTAGCTCCATTTTAAGAGAAGAGAAAGAAAAAAAAGGTTGGAAAAATACCTCCCGGTTGATTTCATCATGTTAAAAGATTCTACGTCGTACAAAATCAATGAGGATTTACTCAGTAAATTCTGTTTTTTTCTGTGTAACTATATCTGTTTTCTAGCCTCTCTTATAAAAAAATGTTTAATTATTTGAATTTAAATTAACTTCAACAGGTCGTTTTCGTTGCTCCCCTGAGCTTTGTTTATTTCTCAAGTCTTGTGATTATTTTCATCTATTCTATTTATTTTATTTATATTATAAATAACTAAAAAGTGAAAAACAATAAATATTTCATGTAACCCATTGCATAATTTATTTTCTCGACAAAGTCACATGAATTTCCCAAAAAAATACTGTTGTCCATCCACTTTTATTTACAAGTAAAATAAATTTAGTTTGATTAAGTACATAAGATGGACCATTAAATAAATATTACCCTCGTATAAGTATTTAGTGGGGACGCTGTCATCCAAAGTCACTTTACTAATATTTAGACAATTTTTTTGCGATGAGGTTCTTCGTCTCCTTTTTGTTGTGGTAGTGCCACCTTGAACACACATCGTCAAACTTGTTGCATCGCCTCGAATCCAACGTTTGGGTTCTCTCACAACATAGAAAATCTTTGTTGACCAAAAACTCCAAAGCTTTTTATTCTACAATCTAAAAGTGCAATAATAATAAGCGCAGGTCATTTGAGGTCACTCGGGAAAATCGTAGGTTAAAATATTACCTACATTGTTGATGATAGGTTTTTCTAAAATTGTGTTCCAATAAAAAGATTAGAGATAATTTGTTTATTTCACTCCCTCTCTATTAGTCTCTATTGACTCTGCAGAATAGTCTTTTGAAAATTTCTGAGAAATCGATAAAATAAAGTAAGTGTAAAGTATTCCTCATGGGGATTTATTTTGAATAGTTTTTTTGAAATCCAGATTTGGTTACAAAAAATTTATTGAAGAATATTGAGGAAAGCAAAGTATAAAATGTAAATAAAAAACAAACTCATCAACTTTATCGACAAGTCAATAGGAAGAAAATCAAGAAAATTGGGCTACTGTACGTGTCACCTTTCATTCTTCATTTAACAAAAAAATACAATTTCAAGAAGTCCCTATTACTCCCCATTATCATGAGAAGTGATAAACAAGTGATAAAGGGACTTTCTTGACAATATTTTGATACACAAATACAAAGCGAGGATGCTTCCCCAAATAAAAAAAAAGTTTATTGAAAAGAAAATGTTGATATAAGATTTAAAAATTTGTATAGGACAATTTTACAATTTTGATAAGAGGAAGAGGGTACGTTATGAGAAGGTAGTGTACATATGAGATTTAATGGACCTTATGTTGACTATCTTGATCCAAATTCTTTGAAGTTCCATCATTATTTACGTACACAATCACCCACATCTCGCACTTTGACCATGTAAATGTAATCTCTCTATTTCATCCATTTCAAGATTTTCTGTTTAAACTCCACTTTTTACTTGAATCTCCTCCCAAAAGAGACAAAATCAACAGAGATCATAAAACGTATCCATTTCAAGTGTATTCAAAGATAAATCTATATATTTTTACTAGTTATTTTATTGTTAATGCATTTTTCATCATTTGTAGAAAAAAAATTGTATGCAGTACAATCGTAAAATTAAAAAGTCAACAAGAGTCACTTGAAGAACCTTCACCCTCATTGGATGAGCGATAAAGATTGGCTCATCGGTTTTATTCAATCAATAGAGAAATCTGAAATTATGAGACTAAAAAATCTGTACAAAAACTCTCTCGGTAGCTGGAAAGACAGGGCAATTAAATAAAATTTACTCTCATGTTGATACAGAGACAGTTATTACTTCCGGGACTTGTCGTTCACGGGGTTAATCGTTCTCCATATGAACAAATAATATCTCTCTCTCTTTCTTCCGACAACTGAAAATAAAAGATAAGGCAGTCAACAAGTAGTCCTCATTTCATCTCGTTTGTTCAATATATTATCGAACGTAATACTTTTCATTGCTACTTCAACTCCCCATCCATCATTGAATGATTTGTTAAGACTTCCTGTACACTTTTCCTTCTTCTCAAACTCTCGTCCTTTTCTATGTTCTCATCTTTTTATCGTGGATTTTAGTTGAGTCCTTGGTCAACTTGTAAATTTGATTAAATAATTTTCATAGATTAGTATCCTAATTCCCTTCTATGTGTACAAATGACAGTAAAAATTATCGCCAGATAAATTAACATCAAATTATTATTGGCTATAATCATTTGATATTAATTTATAGGCAATGGTAAAAAATTAGACAGCTAACTGCTCTCTCAACATTGATTTTATTAGTCCCATCTCTAACTATGTCAGCAGAGCATTTGTACATCAAATTAATTTGTCTCTAAACAGAACAGAATGCTCAAATAATGAAAATGTCATTCAATGAGTTTTCACACAAGGGGACTTCAATAAATTAAAAAATTCAAATAATTAATTAATTCAAAAAATTAGTTTGGAACCAAAAAGATCATAAGGCAGTTTCAACAGAACTGTTGTATTTTTACACAAATGTACAAACATTTGTGTAACTAACTGAGAAACTAGGAGACCCTTAAATTTTAATAAAAAGCTCATCAATACTTCCAACTCATTGGAGTCATGGTCAAGCTGAAAATATATTGAAATTCCTTTTATGCAGACATTAAAGGTCGAACTACATGTGGACTCATATTAATCAAAGAAATAACTAATAAATAGGGCTTTTATGACATAATGAGAATACATCTGCATACTAATTGGTTTTCTCCTCATGATACATATGTACATGATATGTAGCACATTAGTAATACAAAGAAACAGATTAAATGAAATTAATGTTGAGTACACACGCAGTATAGAAATTGATCAAAAAAGATGGAAAGTATTGTGGACATTTTTTGGTAAAGAACTTGGACAACAGGCTGATCTACATGATGGGTGTACAGGTGTCCAATATTTACTTGTGTAGGTTTCTCTAGAGGATGACTAAATCTACCAACTGCCCCCACTAAAAAAATTGTTAAATTAATGCCTTTAAATAACATAGTTTTGAATAATCTGTGAATTTATTTTCAGAGCCATTTTACTTTCTTTGTCTCTCACTTTCACCTTTCCATTTCCATAGTCTGACGTAAATTTCCGCCTTTTATCTCCCGTCTCTGTAAAATAACATAAGCACACCTGTCCCTGTCAAGACATTTTTCATGACCTGCATCGGAAATGAGAATTCTAGACGAAAAAGAAAGTTCTTTACAACAAATGGAGTGTATATAACATAGGTACATTATAATGGATACATAATTTAACTGTATTTTTCAAAACAATCTTTAAAAGAATCTTTTACTATTTGATTGATATGAGAAGGATTGATTCATCAACTTGTATTTTATGCCTTACTAACATAAATAAAAAAAATAAAGAAAAACTTAAAAAAAGAACATTTACGTTTTACAGACACTCACACAAATCTATTTTTATAAACTTTTAAACTTAATACACTTTGAAACAAAATTTCTTGAATTGTCTGAAGGTTGTCGATGTCAATACATTGAGAAACTTATCCAAATCAAAGCCACTAAATTATTTATTTGTTTGAAAAAAATGCATCAAAATTTCATAAAAAAATAAACTTTGAATCCATTAACAATTCAAGTGTGTAATTAATTGTTACACAATCATTGACAAGAAATTACTTTATATAAATATTTAATTTTTTTAAATTCTGTTATTCAGAATACAACTATTATATGTATCGTATTTGTACGCATACAATAAAAATAATTCAAGTATCGTCATCATTCCCTAATGTGTTGTAAAGCACAGCAGTTGCTATACAATAAAATTACTACAAATTTTGTCCAGGTACCTGTAATAATGTCGTTTGAGTGTACTCTATAATTTAGATTTAAACTGATAGAAAAGTTTTTTTGTGTACCAATTGAATCAGAAAATAATAAGAAGGTGCATATAATTTTAAAACTTTTCTTCGTCATCCATAAAACTCAGGAGACAGTTCTCTCTCTCTCGTACATTCTTAAAATCTACGTGGGTAGTTGACGACATGGCCTTTCTTGTTGATGACGAGGATGGAGGAAGAAAGACTTAAAACTAAGAATTACAGTTTGTGACATTTTCTAAAAAATGAGGTCGATTCTATTCACATGTTAACTTAACTTATGGATAAAGAAATGAGGAATGAAAAGCCATAGTGTGTGTAATTTCATTAGGCTATTTTCTATTAACTATTGACATGTCTCACACAAAAAATTGGGTTTAATTCACTTGTAAAAAGTTAACAATCATGGTGACCCTTCCTTTAGAATTGATTGAATTGAGTCCACGTTGACTCATTTTTATTTGCAGTCAAAGTCTCCCAGAGAAAGTGTCATGAGAGAAAGTCATCAGAGAGAGAGAGAGAGAGAGAGAGAGAGGCGAAGAAAATTATAATTATGGTCGGCTCACCACGGGGATTGATTGAGATTTTTCGCACGAGTCAGTGGGTGTCAAATGGAAATGTATTAGTTGTAGTAAAAAGCTTTTGAGTCAACTACATTTCATTTTCAATTCCTAGGGTCCGTTTTTTCCAAGTTGGAGAAAGAGAGAGAGAGAAAGTTTATAAACTTTTTTGTAGTGAGTGCATTAGCTATCACTCTCCTCCTCCTTTCTTTCCAACCCTTTAACTCAGGGGCTAGTCTGTCCTATTACGACAGATATTAAAAGTTATACGCCCACTGTATGTAACTAATATAATAAAAATGGGCTAAGTGTTCAAATTATCCGTCCAAATCCCTTCCTTGTCATCCTCATTGAAATTGACAATACAAATACAATGAGTATAGATACGATGATGATGTGAGTGAAAGCACAGTTGAATCCATTCCTATTTATTTTTCATTGGCTACTTTTCTCGTCATCAATTATACTCATATATATATATATATATATTATAGGCTAGAGAATTCATACGTTGAATGGTAGAAAAAAAAGTAGGAGTTTGAATACAATATGTCATTTATGGTGAGAACTACCTGTTTAGTATTTAACGATATGAAACAGACTGAAAATCAGCCCCCGCCTCTTTCCCCGCTTTCTCTCTCTCTCTCTCTTTTTACATGGGAAAGGAAGACGAGGCTTTTTATTCCCGGACAAAAAAAATAAACTCCTCCACAAGAACCGTTGCGTTTCAAACGTGTCTTGACTTGTGTATAAAAACACGAAACCCTCTCCGTCTCGACAACATTTCCTTTAGTTCTTCAGCCTCATTCGTTTCCAATATAAAAGTTTTGCTCCTCTCCATAAAAATCAACATTTTTTTCAAATCACATTTTTCACTTGTCTCTTCCCTTAAATCAATCCAAAAATATTATTATCATTTTTGAAAATACATCACAACGAAACAAAAAGGATAGGAGTCAGTAAATATAATTAAAAGACAATTTGTACTTTATTGGAGACACTCCAAATAAATAAAGTGACCGATATTTCTTTATAAAGATTGTTTTTCAACAGTTTTGAAATATTCTTCTTACTATTGGGTCCACAGTTCTTGAGATTTTGGTGAGTAAAAAAATATTTTTTCCTTATTTTTTTAAAAATAGAAATATAGAAACGATATTTTGTATTGCTTCCATATTTTTTTGCGTTATAATACACAGAGAAAGTCAGGAGAGAATTTTATTATAAATTAGGTATGCATAAAGTGTACATATGACGTATCAATGTCAATACTACACTTGTTTCAAGTGTACACATGATGGATCATCCCACATATCAAATAGGAATTGTACTAATAAAAATATTATAATGTTGTATTAGTATACGAGACATTGATAGCCTTCGATTTTCTTTGTTTTTTCTCTATTTATTTGCATTCATAACTTATAGACTATAACTTATACTGTATTATATTCATAATAATTTTGACATTCTGTCTAATATAAAATGTAGTCTCAGTTTTTTTTCAAAATTCATGAATATAAAATCAGGTACAACAAATACAATGTTATTTTTCAAAAAACAAGTTCTCTTGTTGTATCTCTATTGTCTCTTATCCTTTCTTTCACTTTCTCCTATGCTTTCAAAAAATGTGTAGAGCCCTGAAAGATAAATATAAATGTACTAGTAGTTAGTAGTTAATACTAGTTATTCTTTACAATATTTTCATATCGTCATTGTCTCAAATAGTACAGAAAACTGAGATACAAATTCTGACCAGTATCAAATTTGACATGATTAGTAATTGTGTAGTAGAAATGGTTCAACTTTTAAAAAACTTGAGCGTAAGTACAAAGACTTGGTAAATTTAATCTTGCATCTCATCGTTTGGTTGGATTCTTTTTGAAAATACAATAAATACCTACGTAAGTTCTATAATGTAACTACAGTAGGCTTGGGATGAAGAGGATTAATATTTAAGATATTTATGCATACTCCTCCA
Source organism: Arrhopalites spinosus (assembly GCA_034700945.1). Lineage (NCBI taxonomy): Eukaryota > Metazoa > Arthropoda > Collembola > Symphypleona > Arrhopalitidae > Arrhopalites > Arrhopalites spinosus. Next base: position 17,103 of record JAQIVZ010001575.1, read on the forward strand.
GTATTCCGTCGACATTTTGAACATAATTTCACTGAAAATATTCAGCCTCTCTTGTGGTTTGTTTGAAATAGAAATATAGAATCTTAGAAATTTCCCCATTTTATCTGAGAAAATATCTTTTGGGATAAGTAGAGAGAGAGAGAGAGAGTATTGTAGACATGATAAGTAATCCAAATTCATCTGTTGATTATTTTAAATACAAGCACGTTCCTCTAATATTTCCTCTAGTATTTAGTATAAAGTGTGTGGTAAGTATCTTAAAGTCTTGGCTTTGTACTTTATTTAATCCCTTAAGAACATTCATTATAGAGCAACTACGTACGTGGGCCTTTTCTAGTCGAGGCAATCAAGTATAAATACACCCACATGGTAGTAAAACACACTGTTAAATTCTATATACATCTATAATTCTATATGTACTACATACATGGTCATTTTAAGCTCTAAATTTCTCACCTCATGTGTGAACAAGAAACCAAGATTATCTTTCAAAAATATTTATTCAATATTTTAACATATACATTTCAAAAATAGTTTTTCTATACGACTTATCTGTACAACAACAAAGACACAAAGAATTATTCCAAAATTTAACAAATTACAATATGACAAATATAGCTATTTTGTCAAAATCCATGTTTTTTAAAACCACTACCCACGACAAACAGAGAGAGAGAGACAGATTTAAATTAAAGCCAGTCCATTTCACTAAAAAATTTCACGTTATCACATCTTACATTATGCATGTAAAATAAACTCAGGTTTTCTTTTTGCCAATATTCTCTCCTTTACTTTTCAATGGAAAAAGCTAAGAAAGCTAATAAAACTAACAAAAGGTTTTTCTATTCAAGTAGGAATAAAAGTAGAATTTTAATAAAAAACTGAAAAACTTCATTTATATGCATATCCGCTTACTGGCCAATGACAATTCAAGTGGAAAAGGTTATTACAACAAACTTAATGTTTTACATGTTCTTGTAATATAACAAATGGCCTAAAACCCTAAACGAAAAGATATAATAAATGAGACCACAGCTGTACAAATAATACTGTAAAATGTCAAACTCAATATAATATGTCTTCGTATCCCTCCCCCCTTCCATCACTGAGAAATTTGGAAGATGGAGAAATATTTTTTACAGACTGTTGTTTTCTTACAATTTTTATTTTGCATGGTACAAAAAAAAGGATACAAGGTTGTTACTTGTATATCAAGCTCATACAACTTGGATTACCTCAACTTGATGTATGATGAGGATCCTTCGGGAATAAAACGATTTGTCACTGACATTTTTTAACCAACAAAATAAAATTGTCTCAACTTTTGTAGAGTCCAAATGATATCGGAGATCTCTTTTGTCAAAATTAGTCAAAAGTAGACACCTCACGGCTCCCCACAATTTGATAGGGGTAAAGTACTTACCCTTATTTTTATAAAGAGACTTGTACATAACAAGCATTTGAATAGGATGTGTACTATTGGGGATTAGAATACATTTTATTTTACTCCTGGATTTACATACATTGTTAGTCAATACCAAAATAATGATCCTAGAGATTTTCTGTTTGAATTTCATTCTTAAAAAATTGTACTCTCATGTCAGGGAGCTTCTGACGAAATTGGACTTTTTTTTACTTCTCATTGAGGAACATATCATACAATTTAACTAGAGTCGGTGACTTTATTTTAAATGGAAAAGTAGTGACGTGAGTTTAATGAGAGAATTTGTTGTGTTCAAAACTTTCTCCTCTTCTTTTTTCAAAAAACGTCAATCATACAATTTTTTTAAAAAAAGAATTGCGAACACGTCAAACATGTAGGCAGTGGCTTGTTAACAAGAAGGGACTTTCACCCAACTCACTTTTTTGTAATTGTTATATAGAAGTGAAAAAGTTCAAAGGTCAAAACTGAAGGTTATTATTATACACTATTATCCAAGATATTGTCAAGGATCAATCGAGAAAGATCTGGATTTGAAATCTGTCCACCTCCTCCTACACAACAAAGACAAATTGACATCAAAATTTCATGTTTTATTCAACTTTTTAAATTTTGTCTCTGACAATGAGCCCTTATTTTGTGGAGGAGGAGGGGTGAGAGAAATAATGAGAAATTGGTGTCAATTTTCCTTTGCTTTTTGATTTGATCCAAATACAGAGTTTAACACTTTACAAATAATTTACTAAATAAGAAACTTTTATAAAATATTTAATTAAAATAATTATTGAATAAATTTTATTTCTATTGAAAACGCAGGAGACCAATTTTGAATCACTATAAAGTCGGCCGTTCAAAGCAAAGACAAGAACCAAAATGATGCTTAAAAGTCAAAAGAATACATTTTGTGTCCTCGTCATTTTTTGTGTTGGCATCACTATAGTCGTATGTGGAAAAGTTCCCATCCGAAAAAGGGTAAGTCAATTTTTTTTCAGTGTCTTTGTGATCTGTTAATTCTAAAATTTTGAGAATTTATTCATCCTAATACATGTAGGTACTACAATCCCCTTAATAATCAAGGAGATTAAATATTATAGGAACATAGTATTCATTACACCATACAATTCAAGTTAATTTGACAAATTCGGGAAAAAAGAGAGACTAGGACTAATGACAAGATGACCAAAAAAAATAATTGGCTATTGTATATCGTGTGAAAATAGGGGTCCAAAACCTCCAGAATCATACCATTTGACCCTTTTGCAATACATTTTTGGTTTATAAATGTGCAATCCAGCCACTCTCGTTTGTCCTTTTGATTTATTTTTATTTCATTTTCAATGGAATTACTCTATTTTATGATCATGTTACCAATAAACATTGAGCATTGGGCAGAATGAACCACACTCGATTGTCATTGTAGGGGAAGCTATTCTTGTTACGCATTACAGAGAATGAAATGATACCAAGAGACGATGAAATGATACGAGGTCTTCAATTATATCTAGAGCTATCCCACCCTTATTTTCACATCATCAACACTTTTCCATTGAGAGCTGCACTATTTCTACTTCAATTATACAAAGGAATCTGTGGGTAGTTTGAGACTAGAATAGTTTAAATTTTTTTCCCAAATGTCGACAAATCTAGTTTCTATTTTGTAAAACGTATCCGAAATGGTATACAAATCATAGTATGAGGGTGAGAACAAGAAAATGAATGAAATTAAAAAAAATTCAATTCTCAAAATAATAATGATTCAACTTTGGCATACAGAATTACTAATTCTGAATTAGGGGGTAAACTGTCTGAATGAAAGGTCTAGAGAGAGAGAGAGAGAAAGTTGAGGTTTTCGCAGTATTATGGCCCATGTGGCTTGAAATTGGTCACAGCAATTAATTTTGGTGGTGACAGTGTGTGTGGTTGGGATTGTCAAAAAAATGTGAATTTCTGCTGGTGGTTGAGACGTGTGCCAACAATGTTTTTTTATTATTTTCCTCAAATAGTTAATTTTAGTCATTTCCATCTCTCTCTCCATCCCAAATTTCTAGCATGTTGCTTAACTTAATATGTAACCAAGTGTTTAACCGATGTCACTCACAGAGTACAAAAGTTTTGGAACATTTTACAGGTAATAACAGCCAACTTAATTGTACGAGACGGAAATTATTATTTTGGAGATCACGTCATTCTCATTTCCGTTTCTTGTCATAATAATTATTATTGTGCATACATATATTGTGTAATTACAAGTAAAAGTTTTTAGATTAATTGATATTGTGACTGATGGGGGAGGGGTTGTTACTTTAGTTTAAAATTTCAACTTTTAACTTTTTTCTTGTTTGTGTAGAGTCTTGTAGTGTTGGGAAGTGGAGAACCATCTGATGTCCAGCTCAGACCAAATAAACGTACCTTCTGCAATGCTTTCACAGGTTTATTTTTATTTTGACTCGTACATTTTGTAGAATTGTGTAAAAAAAAGTTTTTCAAAAAACAAAACAATTTGTTGGGACTTTTAAAGGTTGTGGGGGGAAGCGAAGTGATGCGAGTATGCCACCAAAACAACCAGATTATGAGTACGAACATGACTCCCTGGGGGAAAGGGACTCAGATGATTCTGTTGATGATGTGGCACGTGATATTTTGGCAGAAGCCAGATTGTATGAGGCTCTTCAAGCTCGCAATTCCATGAGATTGGCACAGGTAAATGTCCAGTCCTTTTTTCATCCATCATGTGAATTGTCAAACTTTAAAATGTAAATTAAACTTTTCAGAATCGACGACCAGGATTTTTTCCCAGACAAAAAAGATCTCCAACTAACTTGGATAATTATCTAATAGACAGTCAAAAGAGCTTCAAAGTCAACAACAACAAAGGACAAAGTCAAGAATCTTCAAAAGGGATAAGCAAGTCGCAAAATATCCTTTAAGTTTAATTGAATTCAAAACAAATGTGACAAGTAGATAGCCGTTCCGGGGGAGACAGAGAAAGCCAATTAAATGAAACAATCTCAACGAAAACATATTTATGTACTGTACATTATATATTTGAAACCAACAAATATTTTTTCTTTAAAAGTAGAACAGTGAAACTGTAATCAGTTGATTTTTTTTAAAAAAAGATTATTTTTACAAAATGGTTGAGTTGAATCTTAGAAAAACAAGAGTTATTAGACATTTCGGTTTCAAGTACATTATGAGCAGTATAATAGGTATACACATAAACTGTATTAACTTGGATAAATCTCTTTTTTTGCCACGGATGTAATAAATGTCCCCAGAAAAAATAATATAATTCCTTTGTTGAAATTTCAGTATTTAAACATCTTAGCTCCATACCCCTCAGATAAAAAGAATATGATGATGATGATGATGATGATGTAGTCAATTTGAATAATATTTAAACCCAAATGTTAAAAATTCTAATTATTGCAATGTACTTTTCATTCAATATCATTGTATTAATGTATCTATTTAGAAAACTGTAGCATCCAATTTAAATGGCATATCTCATAACTTGTATGTACTGTACTGTTGTCATCTATAGAATGATCATGTGTCCTGCAAAATTTAATAGTAATATTATAATAATCAAATGATAATAACTTATATAGTACTACAGTATTATGATTGTTTGTAGTCAATTTTACATTAGCCATGTTACAAATTATATAGTCTAACTATAATACCTTTGTTATACCAAACAAAACAAGATAAAGATGAACAAAAAAATGAGCATGTGATTTTCAACGACAACCCCAATGGCACATGATAAAATGAGTCATTTATAAAAATTGTGTGTGAACGACTTGTTAAACCATTCTCAAAAGTCTCAAAAAGATCATGAGAGCAAGTACCTAATGTAAGGACCGTTATTAGTTAATAATGTTGTGCACATGTCATATAATTTTCTTTAGGATGGTCATACTTCATGCATAATTTAGTTATTAATTTTGGTTTTTAAAATTCAAAAAAAAGAGTGTATACATTATTAAAACCTTAATTTATTTACCAAAACTATTGATCAACTTCATCGTCAATTCCATTCAACTTGGCGTAGGCGGAAATTGCATTCGCGTGAAATCTATGCAATTAGATGTCATGATGAAATTTTCATCAGTTTTTTAAATCAGTCTGACTCAAAGAAATGAGCAAATGCCATCGGCAGAATTTATACTTCAAAAATAACACACCATTATATGTGACTCTCATTATAGTAATTGCGGATGCCAGATGTAACAGCTCCTATTCAATTGATTGATTTTGAGGTGAAAAAAATGAACGATTGTACACAGTTGTATTTTGTAATAGTGAAGTCAATACGAAGCTTTACATACACTCGATGTACTCGACAAATGAATTCCTGTTTCAATGTGTATCTAGGTAGCAATCTGTATGCATTTGTAAATGACTAAATGAGTACAAGAATCGATAAGAAATATTACCATCACATGATCGATTGTCTACCTGTCACATTTCACCGTATGGAGATAGTAGAAATGGGAAAAAATTGAAAATATTAGTAATGGTCTATAGTGAGATCTCCCTACACCTTGAAAACATAAAGGAAAAGTTTCTTGTATTAAATATTTATTTTTATGCATATAGCAGAAATTTAATTAATTTCATGTAGATACTCGTCATTTCATTTATTATTAGTTTTCAATTTTGTTTTTTTATTTTAGGTAATTGTTTGATAATAAGTATCTTTAGCACAAGTACTTTGGTATTTCGACAGTATTTATATAAAATGATATTGCACAGTAGTTTTAATTATTCTTATAATTTCCAGTCAATTATTTGTGTTTTCTTATAATACTTAATAATTTAATGTAATAAGTTTTAAGTTTTAAAATATGTTTGTGCTTTCTTCTTCAAAAAATACTTGACTGAAACGATTGCATGCATAAAAATTGTATTCATCAGTACTTGGGTAATTTAACTTGACACCAAGAATCACAATTATTATTACCCTGCATTGTATAACAGTAGGAAAGAAATTATCCTAATAATACACAATTTGGTATGCGAAACCCTTAACATACCGTTGAACCATCAACTGGAATGAACTCAATTTACAAACACAGACATAAGTACATTTGTTGTACATGAAATCCAATCTCATTCGTATTCTCCAGTGTTTCGTAAATAAAAAATAAAGACTAGTTAATTCTAAACGTATTGTAAAATGTATACTTTTACATTTCCTCAGAATTTTGAAAAGCCGGTTTAGTGTAAAAATTTTGGCATTAAACAGTCTCTACAATGTATTGTATACGTGAATGTCCAACAATTTCTCTGGTAATTTGGAAAATGTTGACTGGTAATGGGGAGGTAAAGTTTATTCGTGACTAATCAAACTCTGAGTAGGAACCATAAACTGACTGGATGATGACAAGCATCAAAGTTGAATAGAATTAGGTTATGCACAGTAAAAATTTATCAAAAAATTTAACGTGCATTAGTTCAATTACACTATGTATTCAAATAAAATAAAATAAATAAAATATCCTTACGTGAAGGGACCTACGTAAAATAATTGACTTTTAAACATTTTTTATCGGATCTCCAAGACCTTGTTGTTGTTGTTGTTGAAAGGATCTTCTGAGAGGAGTGGAACTTGTGGCAGCATGATTACTCATTGGTTGGGAAGTAGGCAATTGATGGTAACTGGAGTCGAGAAGGGCATAGGGCACATCACTTGACCTTGACATTATACTTGGAAAATGTTGTCGGTAGACAAAAAAAGCCACGAAAGCTCCAATAATTCCACCAACAGTCACATCTTGCCAGTGATGATGGTAGTCACATGTACGGCTCACAGCCATTAAAACTGCAAGCACCCAAGGTAAAACAGCAAGACATAAACGCCAACTTTGTCCACGTCCTTTGCTATTGAAAACTCCCAATTGTGCAGCAATGTACAATGATATAAATCCAAAGGAGCAGAAGGTCACTAAAAAAATTTAACAATGAATAAGAATAAAGTAATTAAAGTACATATTAATGAAATTTTCAAAGAACTACGAATTTAAAACTTACTGGAAGAGTGACCACTTGGAAAACTTTTCTTTCCCTGAAATACAAATTATGGAATTTATAATTTATAATTAAAAAAATCCTAATCCCATTAAAATTAATGGCAATTTTATCTCACCTCAATAATATCATCAGCATCACCCGTACATGGTAAAGAAGCGTTAAAATCTTTCACATCAGGATAACATCTGTCAAAATAGTCAGGTCGTGGCCTTCCAACACTATTTTTAATACTATTTGTTATTAGGCCAGTGAGAGGCATGGCCAAACTGGGGACCAAAATACCTTCCCATGCTGTTCGAATACTTCGGTTCTTTGTGAAGAAAATCAGTACAATGGAAATGGCAGCAAATATAGTGATTAGCTGAAAAATGTACAAAAAAAGGAAACCTTTTTGAACGCTGTCATTCAAATATTTAATTAAAATAACTACAATTTAATAACTTACATATAGAGCGGTTGTAGAAACGTACGGAGATGTCTGAGGATAACGGTAAAGCCACTGCTCTTCCGGTTGTATAATCCTTTCAAATGGTATGAGATCCTCGGTAATTCTAAGGAATTAATTCGAAATTAGCCAAGTTATAATTTCAAATAAAATAAAATAATGTGGAAGTCTTACATGAATGCCGATATTAGAACGACCCGGAGAGCGACCTCCGTCCAAAATATCCGGCCCGCAAGTGGCGTGTCAATTCTCCAAGACATCTCCTTTAATTAAATCTCCTAGAGATTATGTCAGTCCGAGTTCACATTCCATACAGAGAAACTTGTAAACAATATTTACTATCATAAATAGAAAAGTACTTTAACTCTAAACACCTGACTGGGATAAAGTCCGCGTGGTTGAGAGCGACGATTGAATTTAAAGCAAGGCGATTTAATTTTTTTTTGTCAATTATTTAACCATGAATCCCTTACCCAGTAAGAAGCAAAAGTTGGAGGAAGACGGCTCTGACGAGGAGGAAATTGACATTGGATCATCATCATCTTCTTCCGATGATGATGACGATTTAGACGACGACGACGAGGAAGAAGAAGGAGGTAGTGACGGTGATTCAGATACGGTGAGATTAAATTCTTAATTTATGCACGTGTGCATGCCGATATGAGAAATTTAATTTACAAATAATTTTGATTGTTAGCCGGCGGATGGAATTGTCAATGTCGAGTTTGAAGGGATTCCACCAGTGGATGAGGACTATGAGTCCATCAAGAAATTATTGGATCAACTATTTCGGGGTCTCCTTATAAATACCTCAAAATTGTCCGACCTTGTCATTGAAATGCAAGAGTTTAGTACAGTTTTAAAGGTGAACTATAAATTAGATACATAAAGCTTTCTTAAAATTAAATGTATGTTCTTTGATTTATATCAATTTGTAATCACTGTGTTTTATAGGATCAAAATAGTGAAGACAACACTGTTTTTGCCGTCGCTTCTGTCATCAATCTGTCCAAGCCTTTTAATGCTGTGGCCTTGGTACATTTTACAAAACATAACCAAATACTGAACTTGTCTATGACTGACAATAATGTGTTTTTATAATATATAGGAAGCAGCTCATGAGTTTCGTGGTAATGTCTTAGCAAGTTACGCGGAAACAAATGAAGCTTTTGATGCTGATTTGAAAAGGTTTCAAGTTGGAGGCAATAATAACGAATCCGTCTTTGGATTGATTGTCCTAGAAAAAATTGTTAATATTCCAGAACAAGTTGCATGGCAAATGCTAACTACATTAAAGTATGAATTCATCCCTCTCAAAATATTTACTATGTAATATTTACTCTATATGTGGAGATTTTCATACAATATTTTTTTGTACTCATTTCTTGACAGGGAGGACATTGATCTTGATGACACTGAATTCAGTCACTTTTTTCTTCTGACAAAGAGGTATCGTGTTGGAGCGGAAACGTATCCAATCGAGGAATACTTTGATGCATTAGAAGAGGTTTGATAACAATGTTTCAATATGTACAATGTACATAATTTGACATACTGTGGTAAAAAAGAAACTAATTCTATTTCACATTTTATTTCAATTCTAGTTTGCAACTTCCAAAATTGACCTAGACTTACCAGATAATGTTGATACTATTCAACATAATCATGGCGCTGGGAAACCTTTTCGACGCTTGCTTCTATATAAAGCTTCGGATTTTTATCAAGCCATTCAGTCTAAAATGGGTGATTGAACACGAAATATTTTTTGTTATAACATATTGATATTTTATAATATTGTTTAAAATATGTTGCATATTGAATTTAAAGTGTTCAATTCAAAGTTTAAATAAAGAAACTCTCTTCGATTGTTTCGTAAATTGTTACATTTTATTCTATCAAGCTTTACAAAATTAATGTACAGCTGTACTCACAGTATTATAAATTATAATTAAATAATCATTATTTAATAACGCATATATTTACTTTGGAATCCGTTTCAATTCATGTGTTAACCATAAAGCTATTGAAAGAAGAATGAGGGATCCACTCTGATGAGAGGCAGCCAAGTAAGTAGGTACATAATATAAAAGGGTACTAATACCAAGAGCGACTTGACAAACAGCTCCTGCTGCTAAAATATTCACAGCCAAACGACCTCGAGGTGGTAATTTTGCTTTTCGACTCAAAAGCCAGAGTGACATGATGGCTGAAAATGTAGTGATTCCCTGCAAGTAGAATAATTAATTTGACACGTTAGTTTATGGCAATAAAAAGAACAAGTTTTCAATTTTTCTACCAAAATACGATGATCCAATTGGACAGTTGTAGGATTTTCTGTGAAATTAACTATAACGGGAGAGAGGGCTAGAATATCCGCGGGAATCCATTGATCACCCATTCTATTGAGTAATTCAACAAAGAAAAAAATTATAGTTCCGTCTATGAACAGAGTTAATGGGTATAAATTACAGCTTAGTGATTGCTCAACATACTTGGGAAACGAATTGTATACAAGACCAGCATCCAATCCGGCAACAAAAGCACCTAGAAATAATGATACAACATTAAAAAAAGTCTTACGTAAAAGTAGAATGTCGAAAGTTTGTATGAAAGTTGTACTTTTATTCCTCACCTGAGATTGCTGTTAAAAACACTAGACCTTTGCAACCATGTGCAAAACGCTTAATACGTAGTATTTGTTTAGTTCTTTCAATTGTTTGAGGTGGAAGTAGGAGATCCAGAGCTGTCCACAATGAGAAAGCATAAAGAACCAGGGCAGAGCCTAAATGTGCTGCTAAACGATACTGAGAAACTCGAGGAACATCACAAGGACCTTTAAAGCGATCCTCTTCCAATCCTGACTTGACCATGTACCAACCAAGAAGACCCTGAAAATAAATCAACATCAAAAAATGACAAACCATGTACTACATTACTTATACAAATTTTGTTATGCAAATTACAAAATTATTAGTATGCATACTTGGAAAGCAAGGAGAGATCCTAAAAACACTGTTCGTTTTTTCATAAGAGGACTTAGCCATCCCTTAGCCCAGAATACAGTGGCAGGAATGTAAAAAAATGCTCCAATCATTCGACCTTAAAAAATAATTTACATGTGCATTACAATAGGCCATACACAACTTTTCTTAGTGAAAGTTAACAATCATAAATACCCCATGATCTGTGACCATACTCCATTCGCCAAATCCATTTAAATTCATCCAAAGTGATGTCTGTATTTTTCCTGTGACATAAATTCTAGTCATGTTACAACATTATACATAGGTAACGTCAATTGAAAATATCTGTGCAAGCAAATTTTTGTACTCACATTTTAAATTCTGGATATTGTTGATATCGAGCAAATTCTTCCTCCCAATCTTGTAATGTTCTAGGAGGACGTTCACCAAATAATTTCCAGCTAACCATGGATAAACCCGATTCGGTCAGTCTTGTAACTCCACCTTTACAATAAGCATTCATCAAATTCAATACAGTATTAATCACTAATTATTCGCATAAATTCTGCAAAAAAAATATTATATTTTACCTAAAACTACTGCACCAAACACCAATCCAGAGCATCCCAAAATCCATCGACCCACATATTTATTGGCATGCAATGGAATTTGTTGAATAGTCTGTGCATTTGCAGCAGTTGTAGATTTTCTAATCTGGCTAAATAGAATCGGTTTCACAATGGGCACTCTTCTAGATGGATAGAATTTACAGCCACATGATGACACGGAAAAATCAGTTGCAATTTGTAATGACTTTTTCAGTAGTAAATTCATGTTGACAACTTTTACAACTATCACAATGTCAATTAAATTTTAATTACATCAGAAAAAAATCTTCCAAAAAAATCTTTTACCGACATTCAAAAAGTGCTAGAATTGCGCCGAGATAGAAGAGGTAAATTCTTTATATTTAAAATTTTCGTTTTAGTTTTTTTTCTTAATTTTGCTTTTAATCTCAATTAAATGGCAAAATCAACAGACAGTAAGAAAGGGTTTGCACACGAAGATTTAGACGGATATGATTCTAGTTTTGAGGATGAAGAATCACAAGAAAAACAAGAAGATTCCAAAAAGAGACATGATCTTACACAACAAACTCAAAAATTGTCAAGTTCTTCCACTTCTGCTGTCGCCTACTCTGCAGGTAAACTTTAATTGTAGATCAATTTTGAATATGACATTAGTAGATTATTGAATATTATCAATATTATCATAAATTTACTTTATTCAAACTATAGGGATACCACCAAAATCATATTTTGAGGACCAACAACGTCGAGCAGAGGGATTTCGAAATCGATATTTTTCTTTGAATGCATTTGAAAGACACAAGAAACTCATCAATGAATATTTTCTCTACTTTCCTGGAGCAACCCGTCTTTTAAAAAGGGATACGTAAGTTTAGTATTAATTTACAGTATGAAAATAGACTTGTAACTTGGTGTTGACTTTTTGATTAACTTGCCAACTATTTATGTTTATTTTTCATAGGTCAAAGGATAAACGGGATATTGATGTCATTCGGGACAATCATCGTTTTCTTTGGGACGATGCTGAGGACGCTAATACATGGGGGAAACAATTGGCTAAAAAATATTATGACAAATTATACAAGGAGTACACTATCTGTGACTTATCACGTTATAAAGAAAACAAGGTATTGTAATATCATTTTTACATGTGGTTTTGTAGTTATTCATTAATTGTCAAATGTTAAAAAGACATGTAGTGATCTTCTAACATGTGAATTAAACTTAATTATATGGATGTTATTATGATGTAGGTTGCAATGAGATGGCGAATTGAAAAAGAGCTCATGGGCGGAAAAGGACAGTTTGTGTGTGGATCAAAACACTGTTCCAATAATGAGGACTTGAAAACATGGGAGGTCAATTTTGCGTACATGGAAGAAAGTGTCAAGAAGAATGCCCTAGTCAAATTACGTAAGTATAAAACAAAGTATTTATTTTCATATATCCATTAAATATTTGGCTCATAAGACTTTTGTGTGACATGTTGAGGATTGTGTCCCGAGTGCTCAATAAAACTGAATCATGGCTATGAAAGGAAGGAGGTGACAAAAAAACCAAAGAAACGAAGAAGAGGTCATGGAAAAGAACGGAGTAAGAAGAGAAAACGACATTCTGGAGAGGGTGACGATAATGATGAAGAGGCAGGTTCTTCAAAACCAGCAGAACCAGAAGTTGAGGCCCCTGTAGACACAAATATATGGAAAGGACCCGTTCCAGTGAGCACAGTCAAGTCAAGGGAAGAAGAGTTTGATGACTATCTAGATGACCTGTTCTTGTAGCAGAGAGTACATATAACGAATGTTAATTTAGTGCCATGCAATTATACATTATCCTTGTACATATACAGTGTGTCCAATTGTCAGTCTACATGGTTTCTTATGAGAGTACTATTTCCCTAGTTTCGACATGTTAAAAGA
>JAQIVZ010001576.1:0-30477 GCA_034700945.1 Arrhopalites spinosus
AGTTTTTATTTTTCCTCTACATTTCTCACCAACTTCCTTAGTCGTCTAATAATGTATTTTGATGAGATGAGTAGAATCCAATGGAGAGAAATGATAAAGAACCATGTTTACATGGGGTGATATCACCGTGATAATAAATAAATTTACAAGAGCTAAAGTTTATTCGCAAGTATGGTCAACATTGAGTATCACAAAATAACATACAATTTTACATAAGACATTTCAAATAACAATCGTTAAGTTCGTATCACATTTTATCACTTGACATCATTACATGGAAGACGCTGTGTAAATTATTAAAAAAGAACTAAAAATGATTCTGCAAAGGCACAACACGAGAACAAGTGCATTCGGTGCGGCAGATTGGACATTCTTCTTTGGTTTGAAGCCAATCCATTATACACTCCCAACAAAAAAGATGACCACAATGTGTCACACAAGGATTTTTTCGAACTTCCAAACACAGACTACATTTTGTTGCTGGATCATTTGCAGAAAAACTTTCTCCACTAATAGACTTGACCTAATAATGAAAATTATAAAAATAGATACCCAAAATTAACAAAATTTCAACGTCATATGATTTTCATGCATCAAACCAAAGTACAGATACAAGTACATGTAAGCTTACCATGACTTTCTTGTCACTCTGATTTTGACTATTTATGAATTGAGCGGAATCATAGACGGCAGTCAAAACAAGATTAATGATACTCATTATCCTCAAATACTTTAAATTCTTCTTGCTATTTTCATCTTGATTGGCAAACCAGGATCTGATCAGCACCTACACAAAAGAGTAAACATGTACAAAGGTAGTCATTTCAATCGGAGAACATCATAATACACTAGATTGTACTTACATAGTGTATTCCACAGAGTCGTTTGGACAAGTGATAGAATTTCCCTTGAATATAAAAAATGACTAGATGAAGTTGAAGAAGAAATGGTAGACCGTGCCGAAGGGCTTGAGTAAATTTGACACCCGCCTTGGATAAAGAGTGACTAGGACTTTCTTGTAGAGTCTCTCCTACTCCATCATTTTGTTGAACTTGTTGGCGTAAAAAATCACCAATACGCTGTAAAGCCATTTCTATGAGTGAATGTCCAAATACATGTAGAAGTATCATGGCAGTAATCATCTGTAAAAAAAGGAACAAGGAAAATGACAATTTTGGAAAACATCCTAGAAACATTTAAATAATACATACATATTTATATTGATAATTACTTTCTTGGTAGAGACATGTCTTTGGGAAGAGTCCGTTTGTACTAAACCTGCATACTCTTCTCCAAGGGTTTGGAATCCAGCCAAGTTTGTCATGGAAAAGTAGACAGCTACAGCTGCAGCCTTTGTCGCATTTCTCCACTTCAAAGACTTTGCTTTCCCTAAATATTTGTCAATTCACAAAAAGAAGGAGACTAAGTAAAAGTTGTCCCACAAAGTGAAAATAAATATTTTTTAACTTTTACCAAAGAGAGCCTCCATGACGTCTTGAACATCTTGACGAAATCTTTCAACAAAGATATTGTCCTTTTGAGCTCCCCTGAGTATCTCAACTGGTCCAGGATTTGTTCCCATTTAACTTTGAAAAGAGAGTTGACAGGTGAGTTCATAAATTACAATTAGGATTTTTTGTCCATTTATTTTTTTGAACGGCCACGGCCTCCCGCAATTCGCCGTCTCAAAGTGCCCCAGGTGGAAGGCCAGCGTCATCTTCATGTCGGGGGAATGAAACCCCTCCCCCCCTCAACCGACTTTTATACTCTTGTATAAGTATAGACCAAACCCAAGAGTTCATTCAATCAACAGTTTGATAAGAATATTTTTTTTGAAAATAAATCATAATCATAGTCTAACTTTTGCTTTTTTCAAAAATTTTGCCTCATCACACACTCACCCAGTGTCCACTTTCTTGTTGAGGAACTGTTCAGCTTAGTCAAGAGGTTACACTTGTGTACATTAGTTCTTGCGGAAGACAATTTTGATCGGGTCTGAATATCGGCAGGTCAAATGAGGGAATACAAGATTGTTGTGTTGGGGAGTGGAGGTGTCGGGAAGTCAGCCCTTACAGTACAATTTGTTCAGGGAATCTTTGTCGAGAAATATGACCCAACTATTGAGGACAGTTATAGAAAACAAGTCGAGGTGGACGGTCAACAGTGTATGCTTGGTAAGTCAATTGTTCATCAAATTTGTCTTCTATTTTACATAAATTTTATTCATCCATCAAATGTAAACTTTATCTATTATTATTTACATGAGTAACAAGCATTATTACATACATGTATTTCTACACTAAATATCCTCCTCTTAAAAATCTTTACCTATGGAGAGTCAATCTAATGAAATGTTTTTTTTGTATGTTTTTTTCCGGTCCTGTGTCGGGCTTGTCAAAAAATTATTAATGAACAAATACAGAGATACTAGATACAGCCGGCACAGTAAGTAAAACTTTTCAATAAAAAAAAAGAATTAAAAATCTATCAAGTTGACGTGTCAAGAGTACAAGTTTTTTTCTTGTGGGAAATTAGTACTTTATAATTGACAAGTTAATGACATTTAGTGTGAAATATTTTTGAAAAAATGTGTCAACGGTATTTTTTAAAACCTTTTCTTTTTCTCTTTCTCTCAGGAACAATTCACTGCCATGAGGGACCTGTATATGAAGAATGGCCAGGGTTTTGTATTAGTTTATTCAATTACAGCCCAGTCGACGTTTAATGATTTACAAGACTTACGAGAACAAATTCTAAGAGTCAAAGTAAGAATTCATAGTTTTTTGTCTTATTGTCCATTTGTGTAAAGGGCTATTTAGGAAGAATTATATTCCATTTCCTTTTATAAATGAATGCCTTTTTTATCTCATTTAACAGGATATGGACAACGTCCCAATGGTATTGGTGGGCAATAAATGCGATTTAGAGGATGAGAGGGTGGTGGGGAAGGATCAGGTAAAGTATTTTATGTTAAAATAAACCATTGTTTTATTTCTTACGGTTTGTGTACTTAATTCATCTTGACATGTGTCATAAGTACTTATAATTATGTTTGTATTTTTTTCAGGGATCCAATTTAGCTCATTCATTTGGATGCACCTTCCTCGAAACTTCTGCCAAAGCGAAGATCAACGTTAACGATGTATGCTTAATATCAAAACAAAGTATTATTTTATGTATTTTGACAAAAAAAACTGAACTCAGAATAGTATTCTGATTCAACATGTGAAGAAAGCATTATATATGTAAAAATTGATGTGACATTTAATTTCAAACTCTTATTTGTATTTTTCAGATATTTTACGACTTAGTGCAACAAATTAACAAGATATCACCCGAAAGATCAGGAAAAGGGTAAATTATTATTACACTTGTTTTTTATTATTTAATATTAAGAGTAGGTAGAATGTAGTATTTAAAAATCATCGTCAAAAAGTTATCAAAAGAGCCATCCCATACATAAATAATATCATGTCCATAATATTATGACACATTGAATGTCTAAAAAAGTGTTTGAAGGGAATGAATGTAGTCAGTATGCACTCGGAAGGATTTTTATGAAATATTCTCTCTCTCTTTTTGATACAGGAAAAAACAGGGAAGACGACTTTGTACCCTTCTCTAAGATCGTTTTTTGTCGTTCCACCAAAACACCATTCCGCTTTCATTGCGCCATCCCTGTCTCCCCTCTCTCTGTCCTTGTTTAAATGTCTTGAAGAATAAAAAAAACTATTGTTATCCAGTGAATAATCACATCAAACGACATACTACTACGTGTTATAACAGTTATTGTTGTTGTTGTTCAATGTTCTCTCAACCTTAAAATGATTATTATTCCTAAAAAAATATATTGTTATAATTATTATTATTATTATTGTACTCTTTATAATTGTATACATGTACTCTCGTCCAAGACAACTGCACTTTGTTCTTCAGTCGACCTTTTGACCCCCCAACACAACACACACAAGTCAGTATTCGCATTTTGATCTTCACACACATACACACACATATTTACAGTGTTACACTCTCCCCACTTATTATGAAAACATATTTATTATTGACATATATGGGACTGCCAGTCCAGCCTCCTCAATTCAGAGAAGGCTCAACTTACTTGTGCTTGCCGAGATCTTCCATGTTTTCCTTCATCATATATTACCTAATAATATTATGCTGATGATTATTGAATGCACTGGAAATATATTTAAAAAAAAAAGAATCATAAAATTGTATGGGTTAATTGCTACCTGTCATATATACGAAATCATATTAAGCCGAATTGCCAAAAAATGAAGAAAATATGCTTCAAATAAAAACTTGAAAACACGTATGTAATCACATGCACTCACTATTCATCAATTATCACTTTTTTTTGACGAATAGATGACTCTTTATTTATTCTTCTTTAAAGCTATTATAATTTTTAATTTGTAGTTATTCTTTTTTTGATATAATTATTTCAAATTTACTTGCGATCCTATTGTTGAATGTTTTAATGCATCTAATGAGCTGACTCCTCGAATAGGACCTTCTAAATTAATAGCATAAATATCTGCAGCCAATTCCTCTAAACTAATTTCTCCGTCTGCTTTCCCATCCTTGGTTGCTTTTTCAATTTCTTCTCTAACCGATGTGTCAATGGCCTATTTTTGTATAAAAAAAAATGAGTAAAAAAAGAAAAAGAATTACAAAATGATATTATTACCATAAGATTAAAAATATTTATATGTAAACATGTACTACGTTTGTGTATATAAATCATGATAAATATATAAAAGAATAAAACCTTACCTTAAGTTCCTCAGGAGTGACTAGATTAGCTTGTAAAATTTTATCTTTGAACGATGTGATGGGATCTCGACTCTGACGAACTTCTTGAACTTCCTCTCGAGTTCTGTACGATGTTCCTGGGTCAGACATTGAGTGTCCAGAGTATCGGTATGTCACCGTCTCCATTAAAATTGGACCTTTACCCTCAGCACAGAGAGCACGAGCGAATCGGGTAGCCTCTCTGACTGCCAACACATCCATACCATCAACCTAAAAAGAGAATTATCATTTAAGTAACACGCTAGTATTGTATAATTTCATTTAATATGAATTTTAATATAAACCAACAAAATGGTACCTACATTGTATTATTGAAATAATATCAAACAAATATGAAACATGTCCTTAATAAATCAATTAATTACTATTGCCACATCCTATGTTTATCCTACATATATATCGAACAAACAATCATTGATTTTCATTTATCCATATATGCACCTGAATAGTTGTAGTAAAAATATACATGGTTCTTGTATGGGATAGAGTAAAGCCGTCACTCTTCTTCTTTTTGACATGTGATACACAACAGTGTTTGATGTTTCACATGAAATTTAATACATATGGACTTACAAAAATGCCAGGAACATATTCTCCACGTTGATAGTAATTGGTATTAGCAGAGGCCCGCTCAGCAGATGTACCCATGCCATATCCATTATTTTCACAAACAAAAATACAAGGGAGATTCCAAAGTTTAGCCATATTATATGCCTATAAAGATAAAACCATTTTTCAAGTTAAATTAAAATTTGTTCATTTTACATGGATCAAAAAAAACTATTTATTTTGTAGTGAGCTGTTTCTATTTAAAAAAAGATTTACTTCAAATAATTGTCCTTGATTAGCAGCACCATCCCCGTAAAGAGAAACATTTATTCCACCATCACCCTTGTATTTGTGAGCAAATCCAATGCCAGCACCTAATGGAACCTATGGCGAACAATTAAAATGTATATCAAGATTTCAATCAGGAAATAGGATTGAGTAAAAAGCATAATGCATGCAGCATACCTGTGCTCCCACAATACCATTTCCGCCGTAGAAATTTTTAGCGTACATGTGCATAGAACCACCTGAAACAAAATAGTAAAAAACATATGATTGAGATTTATTCTTCATATTAAATCGTACAGATTACACTGATGGACTACCTACCTTTACCACGAGCACAACCACCCTTTCGGCCAAGCAATTCTGCAAGAACACCAAACGGAGTGACACCCATTAAGTAGGACCAGCCGTGAGCTCTGAAAAGTGAGCAAAAAATCAATAAATACAATCAAATATTTTTAGTAAATCCCACATAATTCATTGTCTGGACTTGCACATATATATATATAGTATAGTTGTACCTGTAAGCTGTGATGACGGAATCGGCATCCGTGAGTGATGCTTTCATTCCAACAGCACAGGCTTCCTGGAAAGAGTGAAAATAAAATCACTTAAAAAATTATCCATAACTAATATCCTCACGTCAACAAAGAGTTTTGAAAAGGTTTTTGTCAGTAAATCTTTCACATACTTGTCCGGAATACAAATGACAAAATCCTCGAATTGCTTTCTCTTTGTACAAGTTTCCAGCAGCTGTCTCCATTCGCCGTATCATTTGCATCTGTTTGTACCTACAGCAGAACATTGAATTTCATGAAATCCCAATCATAATAATTAAAACAGTACAATATGGGAATATAACTTACAAAACCAATGCATCGTCCTTACTAACAGTGACGGTTGTTGATGGTCCCTCATCGAGTTTATGTAATTTGAATGGCTTCGTCTCGAACGTAGCCTCCGTGGAATAACTTTTGGGCCATAGCTATATACAAGTATACATACATTTAATACATACATTAATATGGTAATTCAAGAATAAACTCCAATCTACTTTAAATACTTAATGTTACCTTCCATGTACTATACTGTAAATCAAATCCAAAATATCTCAACATGAGAGATTCTTTGTACAATCTTAATTTTATCTACAATTAAATTAAATTCTTAAATAGACAAAATACTTACATTTCTGTTGAGACGACGAGTTATCTTGGACGAAAACATTATTTACAAACTATTTTTAATTTTAATCCCGAATAAACTTTCGCCGTCAAACCTCGCGCTCCAAATCACGTAGTCTGAGCGCCAAAGGATTTTCAAAGACGCCGAAAAAGTTAACGATTTTGGACTAAAAATTATTTTTGGCCGAAAATAGTAAAATCTTGTAAAAAGTTCAACATGGATTTGTCATCAAAGATAGCTGGTCATCTCAATATAAATGTGAGTAATTTGTTCATTTACAATGATTTCTACAAAAAGAGTCCTTTTTAATTTCGATACGTTTTGATTTGAATGACAGACAAGACCATTTCCCAAAGCACCAATGTCCATGAAACAGTATATAAAACCAAAGTTGAACTTTTGCCTGTACATTCTTTGGTATTTTCTGATTGGGATAGTCCTTGCTTGGGTGTATTTAATATTTCTTCATCGTTCAAATTACGTATACGGAGGGTAAGTGTCATTGCTTTACTATACACTTTTAAGTCACGGCAAGTGAATTTAATGTGATTGAACTTAATCAAATATTTCTTCATTCACAGACAACCTAAGGTCACAGGAACAGAGCGTAGTCCTGTGGAAAATGTGGACGAAAGATTCTCGTTTGTTTTACTGAGTTCAGGATTAGCAGCAGCCGTTTACTATGTGATCTTCTCATCTACCTGTGATTACACCATTAAATTCCCCATGTTGGAGACATCCGCGTACATGCGTTTTCGGTCTATAATTAGTGGTCCACACATTTGGGAAGCTGTTTCATTAACTTCTCGGCTACTTGTCGTGTCATATTTTTTGCACAGTTTTGCAGGTAGGAGTCTCTTATTGTGCATCTCTCTAATCTTTACTACATAGTTTAACATTGGAATCTCTGAATGAAATTATATTTTTCCTCATTTTTGGTTTATCTCCAATGTAGGTTCTAGTTTTCATTACATGATTTGTATTCTGAGAAATTCTGGAGTTAATAAGCCAGAGGATGCCAAAATTGTCTCTCCTCTGGACTATGTGGATTTGGAACTACTTTTCGTCATGACTTTTTGTCAAATATTAGTTATTTTCACATTCAAAACCTTGTGGATGACTGTGGAGATTCTTCTTACTTTGGTAATTTCCTTTCAATTGTTACTTTACATTTTTAGCATTAGTTTTAGCGACTGTAAAAGATTTTTCATTTGTTCATGAATTTGTGTGTGTGTGTTTTTAGAGAACAAAGTTTAATATTGAAAACAAAATTCCTGGAGCTGGAAATTTTGTCTTGAGCGACATATTAACTTCAAGTTCTGTTTATATGAGAAAAATGGCGTTCTACGACTTGAAGCTTCTTGCTGAATTTGAAGAGTATCGAATGAAGACTTTATTTAATTTAAGCCATCCAGGTGCGTATACTCATGTTGTTTTACTTGTTTTGTCTACATAATGTATTTTGTAATATTGTTATTTGTTAGTGTAAAAGTTGACGACTGTATAATACTTGCATTTTTGTATAGGAGGAAATCCAAAGACTTGGTCTGCAATTAGTAAAACATGTATTCAACTGATTCAAAATTTGACAAATGGCTTAAATTCTTTCATTGACAAGTTTGCTGGTGATCGAAGATCTTCTGAATTGACAGCACTTGGTCAGATAAGTAGTGGTCAACCGGGACCCAGGGCAAATTTTATTTTCTCATCTGATGAGCTCTCAGCCAATAAAGTCCGTTACAGATTTAGCCAAGCTGCAATGCGAAACTTGAACTTACCGTAAGAATATTTTCAAAAATAAATCATTCTTTGTGTTTTCTACTAAACTTAATTAAATGTATTCTATATTATACTTTAATAACTTTAATTTAATTACAGTGATGATCGAGAATTTGAAAGGAGAAAAGTTGATGAGTCAAAGGATCAACTCTTTGCTTTTTGGTTTAATCCATTCGCCTCTATTTTTAAATTGACCAACTTTTATGCTACACAAGTAAGCAGTGTTTTTTCATTATTATTATGTATAATTTATAAATAATTTAAATTAAATATACCCAAGAATGTTAAACATTTTGACTTGAATTAATTGTAATAGTTTACAAGTTATACTGCAAAAATGTTCTCTGCAATGAATTTTTGGATTTACACGGAAGACAAAGAGGCAGAGATTGCCAACATGTTCCAAGATCATGAGATGGTCTTGTGGGCTGTGAATACTCTGACAGACGTTGTGGTAGCTTCGAATAAAGTTGATGACAAAGGAGTGGTACAAAAGGACATTCGCCTCATTCTCACCACCCTCGTTGACTTTTGTATTGTAAGTTTTCTTTTGTCAAAAAAATATTGAGTCATAATTTAATTATTTGATTAATAATTTAATGTATCTTTTGTAATTTTGTAGGCACTAGACACTTTTCGAGGAGTGAGAGAAAAGTTAGAATTGGAGCAGAGTGTAAATGGACTGAAAAAAACCAGAGTTCCCAAGGGTTATGTACGAAATTTGGTTCGAAGCATGCGAATGCCATTAAAGAATGAAATAATGCGGATTCATTTTAATTGTCAGCATTATTACACGTGAGTAGATTCAACAATGAAGCAAAATATATATAATTTTTTCAACAATGATAGAGCATAATAATATTTCTACTTCTTTTTTTTACAACAGCGTCCTCTCCGTTCCCTCGTACTGTGAAGACAAACTACGAAAATTATGTTTTGAGTGAAGCATTCAGAGTCTCTTTCAGGTCTCAATACTCATTTACCTTCTTCTGTCCTAGATAAATGATAAATAATATATATAACGTTGTATTACTTCAAAATAGGATTTTGTGAGTTTACATAAAATATTTAACTAAAAAAAGACAAGGGTTTTAAAAAATACATGTAATTTGTATAAGTGTACCTTGTTTTTTATGTTATTTATATTTTAAAAAAAATTTCGTATTATGGACGACTGAATTTAAGAATCCTACATATACTTAAAAGATATGTAAATACAGCATATTCACTGCCATTTTGTAAAAAAAAATAAAATAAATATTCAATGTATGTATTTTACCATAAGTACCATTACCATTTTGAGCTCTATAATTTCTATGTCCATTATTGTCAAGTCATTTGATACTTCGGTAAAATACTTAGTAAATGTAGTTGTAGTATGTAAGTTATATCTAATTAATAATCTTTTTTAAAAACAAATTATAGAAATTGTCAACATGAATATAATGTGTTCTGTATTTTAAATGAGATATAAAAGAATGAACCTCCATTACAACTTTTTTTTTAAAAAAAAGTTTACTATTTATGGTACATTTATTTTGAGATTAAAAAGTACACCCTAGTAGGTTTGTACGTCCACATTTTTATTAAACAATTTGTCAGTTGCATTATATTCTCTCGTAGGATTCAGGAATAATGATTACATTCTTTTTTTATAGTTGAATGGTTTTGATTTCAAAATGAACTAAAGGTAGAAATCTCTCTCTCCTGTTGGATAAGTCTTATAAAATAAGGATCATATGTTGTAAGGGTAGATTATAGTTGGGAATAGATTTTGATTGAGGATGCGTACCGGTTCACTCCAGGAGGTCGAAAATTTTTAATCTCCCCAGCTTGACTCCTTTTACTTTTGTGTGTACTACTGGCTCATCATCCTCTTGATGTGATCACATATCACTCGTCCAGGTATATCAATGAAGATTTTGTCAACCAATCGCAGAGTGACAAACGCGGGCACTCATAGCAGACAGTGATCTCTCTCTCTCTCTCTTGAACAAATCTTCCCCTCAAAAATCTTTTCCTCTAACAGATACAGTACACATCCTTCCATCTCACATCCTCTTTATATCAGTCACCCCCATTCCTGTCAATTTTCTTTTGGGGTATCATCAAACAAAAAACGGTACTCGTTGTAGTCGTACAAATTAAACAGTTACTCGTCAAAAAGTGTGTGTTGCATGTTGAAACTTGTTTTTGGGGTGAAATTTACAGCAGGAGAATAGAAAGTGGATACAAATTACAAATCAAATACAGTTCCAGGAGGAATTAATATTCTTAATTTGTAATTAAACTTGTGGTATTTATTTAATTATACTTAAACAAGAGGAGGAAATTTAAGTGTGGAAAAAAATCAATAAAAATAAAAGTAAAGTGTAAATAAAGAGAAGTGATAATAAAAAAAATAAAAGTGATTGAAAAGTTGAATGATGATGAATTCATTTTGGATGATGAGTATTTGATGGAGAAAGGAGAGTTGGGGTAGAAGAGAAGGAAAAAAGATGGAAAGGGGGAGGGAAGAGAAGATGACGACAAGTTTAGTCTTGAAGCCTCATTCAACTCCAGCCACTCTGTTGTGGCTACAAGCCAATTATGAGACAGTTGAAGGTGAGTTTGTTAGGAAACGTTTATATATGTACTATTTTAACCTCCATATATATTCATCCTCTAATAAAACTATTTTATTGGGATAAACCTTGAAGGTGTCTGCATCCCGAGGAATGCCATGTATAGCCAGGTAATTATTATTTTCCCTACCTAGACTCTTCTTTTCTACTTTCTCTCTCTCTCTCTCACTCTCATGACAAGAAGACAGAGGAAACCAAGATTTGTCAGAGGTGGGGAAAACTCGATTGAAAAGATTTTTGGGGTTCTCTATTCTATCCTCTGAAAATCTCGAGAAATGTTTTGTCATCCCATCTTCATTGTACTTTTCAACACACACCCTCCCTCCCCTTTTCCAACTTCTAATTATATTACATTTCCATACTCTTTCTATATTTATGTTAAGCATATAAGTATCTCTGTCTATCTATCTACATCTCAATCATTTGTCTCTTCATCTTCATTCATTCATGTACTTTACATCCCATTCTACAAATATTCTTCAGTCATATTACTAACAATAAGAGCAAAAGAAAAATTTATAGACTTAAAATTTAAAATGTCAAAAAAAGATAAAAAAATGTATCTCATCATTTAATATTATGACCTTAGAATGGGTCAAACTTAATTGTTGACAAAGAAATATAAATTATTTCCGACTGTCACTTATTAAGTAGGCACCTGTACAGTACAGGCTGTACTGATAGATAGGTAGGTTATTATTTCTTGAAATTATTTAAATTTTTTTCATTGTAGTACGTCGAGTTTTGCAGATCCAATGGAATGATGCCTGTTAATGCTGGTGAGATAACTAATAAAATTATGTGAACAAGTTGGGCCCAATACACGTACAAAATACATAGATAAGTACAATTTGTATTTTTCACTATTTAGCCAGCTTTGGAAAGGTAAGAAATTGAGTGAAAGGGATTTTGTCAATGTTGAAACATTTTCTCCACTTTCCTTTCTTACTTTCACTTTTCCAAGTTTTTTTTTTCACTGGACTTTTTATTCAAAAAAAAGTCTTGTTATAAAAAACAAAAAGATGAATATCGTGGTCTCTCACTGCAGTGAAGAAACAGTGCACTGTTTCTTAGTGTAAATTTTTCATTTTATCATCATTTTACTGTGATATGTCCATCATTTTCTTCCCCCTTGAATTTTTATGTCCATTTTGTTCAGATCATCCGTCAACAATTTTCTGGCTTGACAACGAGACGACTGGGAACACGTGGACAGTCGAGATATCATTATTATGGTCTGGCTGCCAAATCTGACACAAATTTATATGCTCAGTCAAGCTTCTCACGATATGGGTGAGTTCTTTCCAATACAACCAAAATAAACATCCAGCAACCTTTTTTATATTTAAATTGACAAAAGAATTTATTCTTTTCTTCAAAATCATCATTTATCCATTTTATCCCTATTATTCTTCCAAGTTTCGACAGTCCAAACGATAGCCTTAAAATATTATACAAATGCCCTTAATTAGAATCTTATAACCAAGATTTTCATCTTTGATCTTGACGTACAATTTAATATTTGAATCTCAAAAATATGGACATCTCACATTTCCCTTAGATTTCATGTCCAAAAACTTTTTCTGTTTATGATATTCGCAATTTTATAAACTCAAAATCATTGACACACACACAAAAATCGTCTTTTACCTTGTGATAATTTCACTACAGTCCAATTCCCCGTCCTAGACGACAAAAAACAGACTTCCTTTCAAATTTTTGTTTGACCCCTCGTCCCAACGTTACAGGTGACTAAAGAAAAATAATCACATTGGCTTGAAAAAGTTTCCATTTTTTGTCTCTTTTTGTAAATCTTGTAAAATATAATTCTAACGTCCTACTTAAATTTGTTTATTGATGCATTCATTTCATGGGGTCAGATGACAAAAAAAAAATAATGCTGACGCCTTTTCATAAAATACATTAAAATTATTATTCCTTTTCACAGGTTTAAGAATTCAAAGCAAACTAAAGTATGTGGTATGACTAAGGTATAAATGAAAAAAAAAAAATTTTTCCCATTTTTTTTGAAAAAAATAAAATAAAATTTGAATAAAATCCCCATTTTTTTACAATGAATACCATAGGTAACTTACCCAACCCGAGGTCATATTCCAAATCCTCTTTTCAATTTCCCAACAAAAGAAGTCCTCAAGGAACTTCCAAAAGACATTTCAAAGAGTGACACAGAGACCATTCTCATCATGTACACACTCCACTGTCAACAATTAATTGAATTCTCCATTCATTTCCATTTTCAAGAGGTCAGTCCTTTGACTTTTACCTCTTCAAAAAAAACAAATTTGAAATATGATTTATTTGACCCAGGTCAAGGACTACATTTTTCATTTTTGGGAAGGATTCCCTTCCCACTTAACCCCATTTCTGGAACATCCCTCCATTTTGTCTTTGATTGGAACTTGTGATCACATTACCTATCGAGCCATTGCTCATTCTACAATGCCTTGTGTCATGCTGGTATTTGATTTAACAAAAAAAATTATATAATTACAATTAATTTATAATTATTATCCGTCACAGGAAGAAATTCCTCCAGCCAAAGCTGAACATGTGATTCATCTCGCTGAAAAAATTACTGATTGGCTTGTCCTCTCCCTTGCCAATTTTCCCTTGGTCCTTCGTCGAATGAAGCTTCATGGTACAAAGAATAATTTATAAAAAAAATTTAAATGAATATTAATTACAATTAAATTCTACAGCTGCTCGTACACTAGTACATTTAGTAAGACGGCAGTCATCCCTCAATCAT
Organism: Arrhopalites spinosus; assembly: GCA_034700945.1. Lineage (NCBI taxonomy): Eukaryota > Metazoa > Arthropoda > Collembola > Symphypleona > Arrhopalitidae > Arrhopalites > Arrhopalites spinosus. The sequence continues at coordinate 14,026 of JAQIVZ010001576.1, forward strand.
TTGTGTACGACCTTTCGTTTCATTTTGACGTCTGAAGTTCATCTCAAACAAATGTTGAGGGATTGGGAGCACTTGGATTTTGAGGCTGTGGCTGATGAAATGAATTTTTCTTTAGCTGGATCCAAAGTCAATTACGCTTCTCAAATCATTATTCCATGTAGAATTTTACATTACAAAAATATAACTATCCATTAATTAATTAAATTTAAAAAAAAATACTTTAAATAGATTGCAAAGATTTGGAAAAACTCCTCAGAACTCGACCACAATTAGCTCAACTTCGGGACTGGATGAAGAGTTTAGTTGAGCGTTGCATTAAAACTCAAATGGAGTCATTGAACATGATTAGTTCTGGAGAAGAACTTAAAAATTTTGCTTGTCATTTTGTTCTCATTTGGTCATCCATTGGAAGTCGTTTTCTTCGAGAATTGACTCTTCTTGGAGCTCATAGTTTTGGTAAAAACAATTAAAATTGACAATATAAATATTTTTTAATTTAAACTCTATATAAAAATATTTTAGGAACATTTCATCTTTTATATTTAATGCTAACGGACTATGGAGCTCTTCTCGTGGAGTCTTTTATAATGGAAGATCGTATTCAAAGACTGCTAGCTAATGTGGCCATGGGGAATCCATTACAAAATAATGATTTTGATGCTGGGACACTTTGTGATGGTACAAAAAAAATATTTACCTTAATTGTAGTACTTTTAATTATGTAACATGAATCTTCATTAATTTATTTTTAGTCAAAATAAAATTCCATTTTAATATTCCTTTAAGCTCAATGTCCCTGCAAAATAATGTGTCAACCCCATGGACATAATGATCAAAATCTCTCACCCGTCAACTCCAACTCAACCGCCTTACATTCAATGGAAATGGAGATGGACAGAGAAAGGAGAGAAAGACGAGGGGGAGGAGGGGGAGGGGATGACTCAAACGTTGAAATCTTCACCCAACTTCCATCCCCTAATGAAGAGGAAACAGGTGAGATTTTGAGGATAGACAAACCCAAAAGTAGCATTAGATGAAACATAATACTCGTAAGAGTAAAATTCTTCTCCATTCTCCAGACAATTCCAGGTACTTTGAGGTCTTCTCATCGACTCAGTCAGGTGAAAGCTCTTACAATTCAGTCCAAACACAACCTGAGGAAGAGGTTGAGATCAACCAAGAGATCATCTCTAGACCCTCTTGCTCTTACCAAGTAAATACTTTTTTGTATTATTCTCAACTTTCCACACATCTGTACGTAGTATATATGTACATGCATTTATTCCAAATGACTTTCACTCTCATAAATTATATTTATTAGGGCAGAAAGCAGAGACACAAAGTAATTATCGCATTTTCCTAGAAATCTACAACCAAAAATGGAGTTTATTATTATTCTCACAAAAAAAACTTTCTCTTTTTTTTGTCTGTGAGTAAAATGGATGAAATAATAGACTTGACAAGTTTGTGGACATGTCTCGAGGACTCTGTAGCACATTGTGACATGATATTGACGACTGGACAATGTTCATTTATTGAATAAATGTCTCAAAGAATTAACAAAGAATATTTTCATCAAAGTTAAATGGAGTGGTTTTCTATCTCAATGAAGGAAAATGGAGAATTTTTCCAGAGTTCTCGTCTCTCTTGTCTAATTGAATGACATGCCCCACAGCCTGTTGCCAAGTGACAAATGCCCATTCACCTTTCTCCCTCTCCCCTTCTTTTCAAAAAGTCTCTCTTTTCCATGTAAACATGTCTCTCAATTCTTTTCATCCACCTACGCATCCCATTGACTCACCTCTTATTCCTTTTTTTATATTGAGTCAATTTTATTGACTCACATGATTTTTTTTGAATTTTTTTTTCTGCAAAATTTTAGGATTTGACTCATCTCCCACCCTGTGACTACATGAGAGGAAGACATGGAGGTGAGAAATTGGAGTTGCATCATTCAAGTGGAGTCTTCAAGAATGAAATGAAATTGTTCGTTCATGAACAAGAGGAAGGAGGAGAGAGAGAACAAGTATGTGGACCATTTCCGGTCACCAATATGACCGTCACAGACTACTACAATACAGTACCACTAGCTCAACAGGGACATGGGGAGACGACGACAAGTAGTTTTTATATGATCTCCTCCACTTCCGTCTCCAATTCCCACCATCACTCCCATCATCATCATCATCTTGAGCAGTGTCAAATTATGGACAATTTTTATGGGACAGAGGAGTCCATGAATTTTGTACCCATGTCAGATAGACCGTACAGTCTTGAACTCATTCCAAATCAGTCTCAACATCACCATTAGCAACTCTCAAAGTACTTCCGAGGTTCACATTAATTCTTCAAATTAAATTTAACTATAATTTAAATTTTCATCAAATTACAAGTCAAAACATTTGTTAATAATTAATTGTAGAATTGCCAATTAAATGTTCAAATAATATAAATGCATTTCAATAAAATTTAAAAAAAAAACAATTTTATTAATTCTCATCACATCATACGCCAAGTGTTATTATGAGTAGAAAGGGATGGAAAAAATGTTAATTAAAATTATTATGAATCAAATTTATTCTTCTCAAATCATTCTCATGGCCCTCATTTTTCTACTGGAATTATTATTTAACCCAATTGTGGCTAGTACTGGCTACTGCATGTACTATCAAAAAGTACTGGGGGTTTAATTTAATGATAAAGATATGGATAAATATATGCATCACTCTGTATATTTAGCATAAGGAGTACAATTGCAAATTAAATTTTTTCAATTGAATTTAATTAAAGCTGGGTGAGAATTATTATTGTCATTGTCAGGCAAAGGGCAGTCTGTAGCGTCAGTTTCGTAGAGTGTTGTCCCTATAATTTTTCACTTCTTAAATGTACATTTAGTGTAATTTTAATCCCAAGTTCAAAATTAAAGACGTCAATAAATTATTTTTGTACGTACAAACAAACGCCACACTTAATTAGAATCTACAGAACCATCATTAAAACAATTAAAAACTGTACCTTATGTACATAATAATATAGAGTTAAAAATTAAGAGAATTTCTTTCATTTGAAAATTACACTAAAAACTCTCTTAAAAATTAACATGAAATTGACGGAAGTGTCAAGGGGAACGCTGAAAAGTAGTCGTCGGTATGCGTCTCTCACACCTGCAACGGGTCAATTACAACAGGTAATTTAATTAATTAATTTGATCTCTTGTAGTGTCGCTCGTACTCCAATACTCCCCTTCAATAGCAAATAGGACCTCCTAATTGTACTTTAGGTACTACAAACGTAATTTAATTTTAATATGAATTTCCACAAAAAATGCAGATGACTGTCTCACCCAAGGGTCAACGGGCATTACGACAAAAACAGCAAAGGTACAATTAAAATTAATTAAATATTCAATAAAAATGAGATGGGGTCAACTGACATGAATTCCCCACTCAAATTTATATTGAATATTTTTTACCCATTCAACTTTCTATCTTGATGACACCAGAGTTTGAGTGTGTTAAAATGTTGAATACAATTGCTCCACATTATGAAATACAAGTTCATTTTAAGTATAGTTAGTATAGTCTATAATGCTATAGTACTCCCTACATGTATATCACACAGACTATAGAGTGATCAGAGTCCCAGAGAGCTCCTTTTTAGTGCGAGTCTACAAAACAAAAATCTTTTTTTATCTCGCACAAAACTTAATACTTTAAGTCGAAACTTTAGATTTAAAATTTAAATTAGACTTTAATTTTTTGGGTGGGTTTGATGGCTAGTCCCCAAACCCATTAACTATTTTTTTGTTATTTAAACGTGTCTGAGACAAAGAAAGGAATTTTATAACGTGAGAGTAATTTTTATTTTATTAAAAAAAAGTTTTTGTTGTTAACTGAGTAAATTATTTGACCTCTCCATTTTTCCCAGTGCTCGAGACAAATTAACCAAGGTCATGGCAGAAAGACACCCTAGTGGGGGTAGTGGAGGAGGACCTACCCCTCCTTCGGGGTCAAGTAGTAGTAAAAATGTGACGGATGGGAATACTTCTTCTGCTCCACCCGTCCCAGCCAGTTCAAATCAACAACCAATGGTCAAGATAGGTCACTATGTTTTGGGTGAGACTTTGGGAATTGGAACTTTTGGCAAGGTCAAAATTGGAGAACATCAATTGACAGGTCATAAAGTGGCCGTCAAAATTTTGAATCGACAGAAAATCAAGAGTCTTGATGTTGTGGGAAAAATTCGTCGTGAGATTCAGAATCTCAAACTATTTCGACATCCCCACATCATTAAATTGTGAGAATTATTATAATTATTTATTTAAAGTACATTTTATTTAGACATTTTGGACTAATTTTCACTTTTTTTACAATAGATATCAAGTCATAAGTACTCCCACGGATATATTCATGATTATGGAGGTAAACTCGCTTCTCAATTAAAATATTAAAATAATATTTCATGTTAATTATTTAACAAATTTCTGATGTTATTTTAACAGTACGTCTCTGGAGGAGAATTATTTGATTACATTGTCAAGCACGGGAAAGTGAGTTAAATATGCAATTTTTGACATTTATTTCATGAATTGTTCTAGAATTGTTCTATTAATTGCAATTCCCATCATTTAAATTACAGTTAAAGGAACATGAAGCAAGACGATTTTTTCAACAAATCATTTCTGGTGTGGACTACTGTCATCGTCATATGATTGTCCATCGTGATTTGAAACCAGAGAATTTATTGTTGGATCATAATCTTCATGTCAAGATTGCTGACTTTGGTAAATTTTACTTAGATTTAATTTAATTTAATTTAGAATTAGATTAAAAATAATCCATATTTTATTATGAATAATTTAATATTTTTTATCCTTTTTTAGGTCTTTCTAACATGATGATGGTAAGATTTTTTTTTAAAAAAGAAAAAAAAACATTTCTATTGTTTTTTCAATTTAATTTAATTTAAAATGTACAAATTGTCAGGATGGAGATTTCTTGCGAACATCCTGTGGCTCGCCAAATTATGCTGCTCCCGAGGTCATCTCTGGAAAATTGTATGCGGGCCCAGAAGGTCAGAATTCTCAAATTTATTCTAATTTAAAATTAAAGTATTTTGACTAATTGCAAAATTTAATTTAAATTAGTCGACATTTGGAGTTGCGGGTCGGTGATTTTTTCCAACTTGATTCGATTTTGTTTTAATAACATTTTTTTATATTATCAAAGCATTAATTTATACAATAATGTAAAAAAAAATATTTTAGAAAATAATACATTTCTTTTTCTTTTTTTACAGTAAGTTGTACAACAACCTTCGTCTTTCAGTCTGCACATCATTATATTTCAATTTAGTTTTATTCTAATTTTTGGTTAATCATATTTTATATTAATTGTAATTTTTTTTTGTTCTTTCGGGATGATCTCCACCAATACATATCATGTGCTAAATTAAATTGATGGTTTCTGGAACACAGGGGTCATTCTTTACGCCTTGCTGTGTGGAACCCTACCATTTGATGACGAGCATGTGCCAACTTTATTTAGAAAAATTAAATGTAATAAGTTGAAAATATTGACCAATTTAAAATTTATTGAGTAGAAAATTAATCAATTTTCTTTTTGTAAATGTAGCTGGCGTCTTTCCTGTGCCAGACTATTTAAATAAAACAGTTGTGGGTTTACTCTGTCATATGGTAAGTACTTGGGTAAAGTATAATTAGAGGATGATTGAAACAATTTTACACATTACAGTTGCAAGTTGACCCCATGAAACGTGCCACAATTGAAGAAGTCAAGTATGTTTTAATTAATTAATTCGGGCTTAAAATAGGAATTAAATAAATTATGAATGACTCGTGTACTAGGAAACATGACTGGTTCCAAAGAGACTTACCAGCATACTTATTTCCGTCCCCGGTTGACCAAGACACGTCAGTGATTGAACCAGAGGCTGTTTTTGAAGTCACTGAGGTTAATATGGCCAAAGTTTTCTCCGCTCGTCTTTTCATTTTATTATTTGAATTTTAAATTTTTCTTCTGCTAATTTTATTTTTATGATTTTCTTTTTAAATTCATTTATCAACATGTTTCTAAGTAAAAGTTTGGGTCACGCCAAAGTTTGATTGGCCAAATTTACAGAGCTTTGGGGTCAAGGAAGCGGAAGTCCATGCAGCTCTACTAAGTGGGGATCCACATGATCAACTGGCCATCGCATATCATTTAATTATTGACAATCGAAGAATTGCCGATGAAGCAGCCAAAGCCGAATTGAAGGATTTCTACGTCGCCAGTCCACCACCAGCCGTCATTCCAGCCGATGGAATTGGAATCCACAGTCCAGTGCGACCTCATCCAGAAAGAATTGCTCGTATGTTCACATTTGACAAACTTTGTACATTTAATTACAATTTAAAATTATATTATGTTTAATCTTCTTTTTAGCTCTACGAGAAAGAGTGATCACGTCTACAGCCACAGTGGCAGGGAATGTTGACCGACATAAGAGTAGTGGGGTCAAGAGAGCAAAATGGCATCTTGGAATTCGGTCACAAAGTAAACCACATGAGGTAATTAAATACTTTTTAATTAGTCCCAGTCACATTAAATATGACAGAAAATTTAACATTTTTTTGTGTGTAGATAATGAATGAAGTGTATCGAGCCATGAAATTGTTGGATTTTGTAAGTCATTTTCTAAATATAAAAATTGTAGTGCATCCTCATAATTTAATTTTAAATTAAAACTTTTGCCTCATGATTAATTTAATTTTTTAGGAATGGAAAATAGTGAATGGTGAGTCTTGTCATCAACTAAATTTAACACAAAGAACAGTTCATTATATAAGAAATAGTATAAGAACTTAAATGATTGTAATTTTTAATTCAATTAGCTTACCATGTTCGTGTTCGACGAAAGAATTCTGCAGACAATCAACATGCTAAAATGTCACTACAACTTTATCAAGTAGACTACAAAAGTTACTTGTTGGATTTCAAGAGTGTTAGTTGTGAAGAACAAGAAAATGCACCTGTGGCTACTACCAGTAAGTTTTTTCATTCTTAAAATTAGACAGCAATTAAAAAGAATTATTTCAAATTAATTTAAATTCCATGTATTTTTAGGTGCAGAAGTATTGAACTCTCTCTCAAATACTGGGAGTAGTCATCATACAATGGAATTTTTTGAAATGTGTGCTGCTCTCATCACACAATTGGCTCGATAGATTCCTAAATTGACACTGTCAATGTCAAAGGAACTTGGAAGATCTGTTTTTTCTTCGATAGGGTCAAAATGTCCATCATTTAAGTTACCCTAAAAAATGTATAGTCGTGAAAACTTGACAGCACATAGTCCTGTGCTTTGATTCACAAAAAAAAATTATCTCGGTAATTTAATTTTTAGTAAGGAGTTCAACTTTGTACCTATGAACAGTAGTGCTAAACTTATTTTTAGTTAACTCCATGGACAGCGTCCTAAAGAATTTATATAATTATCTATACACGAAAAAACATCTTAATTAGTCACTGTCCTTTTTCATAGCTATATTTAATTATATAGCCTATACATATAGGCTCTGTCCTAAAATCTTTTTAAATAGGTTTGACTGAAAGAATTATTTGTAGTTTTTGTGAAATAATTATCAAAGAATTCTTCCATTTTATGTTTTTAAAACAAACGAGAGAATCATTTCATGTTTTTCAAGGTTTGACGAATTACGTTTGTTTATATCTATTAATTAACTAATTAACTAAGAAATCATGACTAGGAAATCATGATAAAATTTGAAATGAAGTGAAGGTAATATATCCCAGTGTTGAAAATAATTAACTCTAGTGAAAGTCAGTCAAAGTGCAAAAAAAAGAAGAGAAAGGTACTCTCTATCCTATTAGTTGGGAGTATTGGAAAATCGTGAAAATCGCAAAAAAGTGATAATACATATATGTATAATTAATTTATAGGATAAAAAATGAAAGGAAAGAAAAACTTACAAATTTCCATATTTGCTGGTGGTCATTTTAAATGTTTTATGTTACTTACAAAAAAAATGTAATTAATTATGATTCTTGTAATGCTAAAGTACCTCTTATTCCACGTACCTAATACTGTTTACTTATTATTTGTTTGTTGAACAAGACAAGAGCATATTAAATGTTTGTCATTATTCAATCAAATTCATTGTCACATTTTTTGTCAATTCATAAAACAAGTCATGTCACAACTTCACATTTCTTAGTCTAGTCTACAGAAAAATATTGTTCATTTCTTGAAAAATGAAAAACAAAAACTATGCACGAGTTTTTTGTACATTGATTCCAGGCTGCAACTTGAACAAAAAAAAGAAGTATAGACTAACAATAGATTAAGAAATAGACATTTTAGTTGATTTTATATTTATTTTGTAGTTCTTTTAACTGTCATCTATTTTTATTTACATTACAAAAAAGTACCCACAAGTTATAGGTATTAAATGAGAAGAAAAAATATTAACTACCAATCAGGTGGTACAGAAAGTTGTAAACGATTACAAGTCCATGTAAACGATTGTGGAAACGGAGCTGTTATAGTTAAATGTTCCTTAGGTTTAATAAAATTAGGTATTATAAAATGTCGTAGGTGGACGTGTAATGGGACTAGACTACTACCATTCTGTTCTCCCTCCAGTTGAAGACATTCGAGTAATCTGGCTGACAGTGTCTGAAATATAATCCACATTTTATGGGTTACAAGTTTTTTTTGGCGGGTGAGCTAGGAATATTTTGATAAATGAAGGAATAATTAGATTTAACAATTTTTTTTGTACCTGCTGAATAGAACCTGGTCGTGCATGAAGTGGATTTAATCTAGTTGGCAAACCTTGTACTAAGGCCACTCTTGATCCATACAGATGATCACCCAATATGGGCATAAGCATGTCAGCACAGTAAACACGAAGAAAATTCCATTTTGTCTCATTGACACTTAATTCTACCAAAGCCGTCTTCTCTTGACTAACATCCTTCACCGTGAATTCCGCCCTGACGATTTGGACATCCTGTCTCTCCACACTCCCCTTACTAAAATCTCGGGTAATTAAGGGCTACAAAAATACATATATAAATAAAGTAAAATAAAGTAAGTAGCAAAATATATCTGTATACATGTGACAACTGTACTTTTCTAACCTGTGAAACACCTTGAAGAGGATTTTCACCTAGGGTAATACCAACTCTTTCTGAGTAGATAGCTCCACTAAGTCCTTTGTATGGCAAGTATAAGGTGACAATATTGTACACAGAATTCTTCAAATCCAAATGTTTTACCAGAAGCAGGTTTTTTTTGATTTTGTCAGCATCTTTTTCATTTTCAGCATAAATTGTGACTCCCGAATTGAACCTACATGACAGCACATGAAATAATGTCAAGCTTCAATAGTTACTTAATACATACCACATAAATTTCAATATACCTTTCCGCTGATTTTACAACAGCAAGTTTTGGTAATCTCAATTCTTCTCTCATAATCGGCAACGTGTCTTCTAATGTATATTTACATCCCATACCAAATGATGCTGTCAAATCAGTCTTCTTTTTTGAACCGACAGGTGTTTTTACTCCTACACCATACGGCTTGTTGACTGCGATGATCCCACCTAATAATCAATATTAAATTTACAATAATTCACCAAAATAAATACCTTGCTTGTTGTGAGTCAAAATTTTTGGTTTAAAAAAATCTCTTACCGGACGAGTATATAATATTTTTACACAAATGTGTGGCCAGCTCAAACTTGGAATTCCAGGGGTATAATTGTTTAAAAATATGCTGCGCTCTAAAGACTCTCTCTGCAGTTTGAGAAGTCATTTTAATTGTGAGAACAATTAAAATTAAATTTTGGGAAAAAAATCCGAAAAAGTTTTCAAATGTTTTCGCAGACAAATTCTTTAACTCTATGAGAAAATTCCCTCTATGACTCAGTATGTACATCCAGCCCAAAGTTAACTAGAATTTGGACAAAAAAAGTTTAAACATGTTTAGAGTTTTGTGGAAATTAAAAGGATTTTATAATATTTTTTGATTTGAGATTTTGCAATCTGTGCATGGCCAAGTCATAATAATACATGCATGAGTACGTTGAGACCACTCCTGTCTATCATCAAATAAAATAATATGTTGTGTACAAGTCAACATTTGAGAAGACAACTTTTTTTTTCGTGGGAATGAGGATGTTAATTTCCTTTTCCTCGGTAGTTTGTGTGTGAAATTTTAGCTTGGTGTGGTTTTTGCATTCAGACATGAATAAAACAGCGAGTATACAACATGTAAGTCAAACTTCAATGTACACATAAAGTCATCACAAATCATAATGATAATTAAACAATAATCATCATTCCCCTGTATCCTTACAGTGAGGTTCCTATATTAAATACCTTCCCCCATTTCTTGTTCTTGTTGTCTTTCATTTTTAAAATAATACAATCTTGTTTTTTTACTAATGATTTTGTATTATTATTTGTAAATTGTAGTGGATGGATATTTCGGACTCTTTTGGACTGGGCAATTCAACGTCACCACCTGAAAAACCTGAAATTGTTCCCCCTCCTCGTCCACGAAAATCAGAAGTTAAATTAAATTCTATGCCATGGTTTCATGGCAAAATTACCCGTGACAAGGCAGAAGATTTATTAATTCGTAAGTTGATTTAATAAAATGTCGTGTATTTACTTAAATACTAAATGTTATATCATTTAGAAAACCTCTTGGTCATCATCATGCACAATGTGATTATTTGTAATATTGTCAAATATGTTACGTGTTTTGATTTTATAACCTTGTTTTAAAATCTCGTTTATTGTTTCATTTTTCTAGGTAAGGAACCAACAAATTATTTAGACGGACTTTTTCTTGTACGAGAATCAACAAACTTTCCTGGAGACTACACATTGTGTGTCTGCTGGCAAGGGCGAGTTGAACATTACAGAGTCATTTATAAAGACAACCAACTGACCATCGATGAAGAAGAATATTTTGAAAATTTAGCTCATCTTGTTGAGGTATGTACATTTTTATTAAAGAACACGTAAAGTTTATAATAATTATTGCTTCGTTCTCCCTGTGTATAGGTTATATTTTTGTTTTGTGTAAAAACCAACGCCTAAAAGCCATACGGACTGTGTATCAGTCCGTAGTAATATGAATATAAATTATAAACATTTTTGTGTTGTACTCCGACATCAAGAAAAAGGGTCATGTGTTGTAGGTAGAGACAGAGAGGAAGTGTTGGTACTCATCCAACGTGTGATCTCAGTACAAAATCAAAATTTCAACCTGAAGCAATGTTGTTGTAGTAGTATTTTTGTGTACCAATTGTTATGCTCTTTGAATAGTCTATGTAAATACCATGTAAATATAAAATAATAGTACATTTTATAGTTTGATATTGTGTGGATGTAGAAGTACACACACAGTAGAGTATTCAATCATAGTGGATCTTCATTCTATTCTTGGTTATTATCTCTCTACTCTAAAGAAAGAATTCCTTTCATTGTAAAGCTTTTTAAGACGTGTGACAACAAAATCTTCTCTGATACAAGTTTCTGAGAGATGCAAAATGCGATTTTGAAGATTCTGAGTAACCAAATTCGCCTTGGATAATTGACTATACAAATATAGTGAATATATATGTAGGCTACATAAGTACATGAAACATCACAAAATATATCTAAAAGTTTTTTTTTTGACAAAAAAGGAACAGATTCTACACTCACGTAAAAATTTTTGTGACTACTGAGTAAAATTAAGATCGCATACTGTACCAGTACTGAAATATTTTAGTAAGAACTACACAAATAAAGTACGGATGAGTTAAATCTTGCAGATGCCATGTGCTAATTATGCTTCATCACTATGATTTTATGCTCGTATGTTTTTAAGAGCTCTTGGTTTATCCTCAAAAAGATGAAATGTATACCCATAGCCATACGTATAGGTATATTATAGTAGCACATGTGAATAGGAGGCACCGTGCCAATATTTTTAACACATGGTTAGAGTTTAAATTTTGAAGGGACTTTTTTGACTGTACAAAAAATATATTTGTAAATGTTTTGCTTCTTTTTTACAGCATTACGAGAAAGATGCAGATGGGTTATGCACCCGACTATGCAAATGTTTACCAAAAGAAGGACATCCAGAATATTGTGTTGACGCCAAAGCGTTTCTTGAAGCTGGATGGGCCATTTCCCACAATGATATTGAAGTAATTTATAATCTTGTTTCTTTAAAAAATTCTTCATTCATTAATTTTTCCATATATATGTAAAGTTTATTTGATGAAATTAACATAATAATTAATTTAATTTAATTAAATATTTTATTACGTAAAGCAAGGAGGTCATTAAATTAATTGCTACTATTGTCAATTTGTAGTTACAAGAATCTTTGGGCAAGGGTGAATTTGGGGAAGTTCGACTAGGGGTACTCCGTGGAGATAAAGTTGCTGTCAAAGTACTGAAGGACTCTAGTAAAGCAGCACAAAAATTTTTAGCTGAAGCTTCTCTAATGACGTAAGATACAATTTACCACCCGTTTACATCTTACACTTTTAATGTAGTATTTTGAAGGGTGAATTCTTATTAGTCAATCGCACTGTTATTTTGAGAAATAGATTATTCTAAGTAAATAGAATGATATAAAGTAACTTTAATTATGATATAATTTGAATTTGCAGATCTCTACGTCATACTAATCTAGTGCAGCTCCTTGGAGTGGTTTTAGAAGGACGAAATATCTACCTTGTAACTGAGTACATGAGTAAAGGATCACTGTTAGATTATTTAAGGTCAAGGGGTAGAATTCATGTGACCAAAACAGACCAGATAAACTTTGCTTAGTAAGTTTTTAAAAGTTGCTATATTTAATACTAATGAACCATATAATTATGGGAATTCATGATTGTTTTTAATGAAATTAATTTTTAACAAACCTCTTTTTATAGTGATACCTGTGCTGGAATGGAGTACTTGGAAAAACGAAGGGTTGTTCATAGAGACTTGGCTGCGAGAAATGTTTTAATTTCCGAAGATTGTGTTGCAAAAGTAAAACTTTTTTTCACTACCATTCAAGTTATACCTACATTATGCTTATGTGTAAAACAAAATAATTAAGAGTTTATTAATTCTAATGTTGTTGTGCTCTTATTTGTGTATTTTCTGTGTTCCTGACTTGGTTCATCACATTGATCGAACTCTTATAGGGTAAGTAAATGAATATAATCATAAGTATTATTCAGTACACGTATATTTCAAGTCACAAAAATGTTTCTATATATAGATTGTCATTATTAATTTGTGGTGTATTCATTTCTTTACAAAAATAGTCGCTGATTTTGGATTAGCTTGGAGAGAAGAGGCTGTCGCATCAGAATCATCAGGGAAATTACCCATAAAATGGACTGCACCAGAAGCTCTTAAAAAGAATGTAAGTTTTTTTGCAGTGTCTTCATGTAATATTTAATTACGTTTTTTTAAAAACTAAAATAAATAAATAAATCTAAACATTTGATGTTTTTTGATAGAAATTTTCAAATAAGTCAGACATGTGGAGCTTTGGGTACTTTGGCATTACTTTGATACTCATTCTTATTATAAGTAGTTATTGAAATAATTTGAGAAAAATATAATAATCAACTTTTTCTGTATTTGATTTGCAGTAAGTTGTATAACAACCTTCAGATTTTAGTCCTTACATCATTGTATTTTAAATTAATTATAATTTGTGTTTTATTTTATTTATTCCTGTGTACGAAATTGAATTGATGATTTTTTTGTTCGTAGGAGTTTTATTATGGGAAATTTACTCATTTGGCCGTGTTCCCTACCCTAGAATTGTAAGCTTTACAATTTTGGAGTATTCTATGTATATATTATTTTTGTGTGCAAATGATGATGACGACGAAATATTTTTGTTTGACAGCATCTATCAGATGTACTCAAGAAGGTAGAGCATGGCTACATAATGGATGCACCAGAAGGATGTCCACCCGCAATTTACGACTTAATGAAAAAAGCATGGAATTTAAATGGGGATTTGAGGCCCTCATTCTATGAAGTCAGAAGTATGTTAGGTCAGTTGAGAGCAGTGACAACCAATAGTTCAACAATCACTCCAAATAGTTCTATTTCCCCATCACTCGGCAACAGCTTTACGACAACTAGTTCAAAATCCTGACATTACCACAATCACTGGTAGTCTTTGAACACACATACAAAGACTACACAATCTAAACTGAAACGTTGTGAAGACATGTTTTATTATTATTTAATTATTGTACTTTGTAGTGTGTTAACTTACTTTCTAAAACTTACTTTACATTAGATAATGTATTTTCATTATGACATAACCAAACAAAACATTATACAAAAATTATTATACCTAATGTCTAATGATGATCATCAAGTAGAAACAAGAGGAGGTACATTATATAAACAGGCTAATTTAACATTTATTACCCAATGTGTAAAGTAATATCTATAATCCAGAAAAAGTACACATTTATCATGGCTCAAAAAAATACTATAATCATAATACTTAAAAGTATGAAAAAATACATACGGATGACAACATTGGAACTGAGATATTAAGTATAATATTTATGTAGGTAAAATAGAAATGAATCTGACATTATGCTCTACATAAAATATTTTGTTACATTTTTCATTATTCATAATCAAACTGTAATGATTAATGAAATATCACACTAATTGTACTATACCATTGTACCCTGTCATTTCTAAAAACTGTATCAATATTGACTTTATATATATAAAATTAAGATATATATATATGTACGATAAATGGCAATGTAGAAAAAAAAACTCTTTCAACCTAGAACGGTGCTATTCATTATTATACTTGTTAGGTTATTAGTGTATACTTATGTGACTGTTAATGAATTAATATTTATCATATTAACTTATTGCCCTACTCATTCATTAATGATATAATGATGAAAGTAACAAAAAACTTGATAAAAAAGAAAATACAATGAGTACAAATCATTTTTTTTCACTTTATTGCATAAATTGCTATTTTTTTATATTTCATGTATACAATTAGTCCATTGAGATTGTTACATGAACTTTCCTTCAAAATTGACTATAGATGAGTAGTAATGATAATGAACATACAAAAAGCAAACTAACTTCTGCTTCGATTATTTATAATAATTTAATTAATAATATACTCTATGTAGGTCTAGATCCATGTGCACCAGGATATTTCTTGGTTGGAGCTATGGGGTCATTTGTATGTAGCCAAATTAAGAGTTTCTCTTCAATCCTATTTAGAGCTGCTAGGGTCATTATTAAAGTCTCGTACTTCAAAATGGAATACACATTTAATCCATAGGCTGGCATTAAGGTCATGTGCTTCACAGAGTCTGTTGCAAGTGTTATATTTTTGGGCATCAAGTCCGTACTAAAAAATAAATAGCGTAATGAGTACAGTTCGAGTAACAGCAACCACAAAGTTTACACCAATGATAGAAATAGTCTTTAAAATATATATTATAAGACTTACTCATCCACAAAAAGGAGTGATGTACCCCAGTGTCGTTCTTTGGCTAAATTTATTAAATGATGAGGATCTGTGGTTGGAATTTCAAGTGTGTCCACAATTTTCATATCATCCTGAGCAAACTTGCACGATAATACATTACATAGTCCATGAACCCTCTTAAAAATTGGAAGCATGTAGTAATGCGTCTCTGGTCCTCTGGGTCCATGAGCTTTACCACCATGATACCAAAGTGGACTTCTAATAGACCCATGTCTAGATTTTCCCAAACCCTTTTGTGGCCAAGGTTTCTTTCCTCCTCCTTTTTTCTCCATTCTATTAGGAGCATGATTCCAGTTCTAGATAAAAAAAATTACATGACAATAATTTATAAATGTTGACCTAGTTTAATTAAATAATGAATGTTCATGAGAGTAAACTCAATACACTTACAATATATCGAAATAGTCTTTGCCATTTAACATTTTCATGTATTAAGTCTATTCTTGGTGCCTGTCCGAAAACTTCAGGATGCAAGTCAACTAAACCAAGTTTCTGTTCCTCTACTGTATCTAAATTCTCAATCCAACCTTGGCGAGCTACACGACGAAGAGGCATAAATGGCAAATTTCGACTTGTGATTATTGGTAGTGGTCCTCTTTCTACAATTAAAATTTAAAAAAAAAACAAGTACAACAACAAGTATAACAGAGTATTTCTACTAATCCAATTAATGTAATAAAAAAATATTACACTTACCCATCATTACTGTGTCGTCTGTCTCTCTGGGAGTGATTAAACTTAAATCGTCCACAAGTCTTGTCACACTCGTAGAAATTGAACATTGTCCGAGTCGTCCAAATTGGACACATCCTAGTCCCGTCCGACATAAATACATTGTGGCTAACATTTTACCA
>JAQIVZ010001577.1:0-30442 GCA_034700945.1 Arrhopalites spinosus
TTAAGTCAGTAGATTTAAACCAAGAATCTTTTTGTTTTTAGTCCTAGTGACTGGGGAAGACAGGATCTTCCGATTGCAATGCGGTATAGGAATCTACGTGAGAAGGCATCCAATTCCTTGGGCGTATTTTATTCAACGATTCATGGACGAGGTTTATTTACTCGTCGAGAGTACGCTGAAGGAGAAATAATAATTGAGTATGCTGGTGAAGTAAGTTTTTAAATTGATTGAGTCTAAATTCGTCTCATAATTACTTACAATAAAATGTCATCAATCTCTGTGACTTGCTACAATTCTTTTTGTTTGGTTAATTTGTAGTTGATTCGTGCAGTCCTAAGTGACAGACGTGAAAAATACTATGAATCGAGAGGCATTGGATGCTATTTCTTCACAATTGACGAAAAAGTAGTCATTGATGCGACAGTGAAGGGAAATGCTGCTCGATTTATCAATCATAGTTGCGATGTAAGTTTCCTCAAGTATAGACTAAATTAATATGATTTGTATATGAATTTTGTGACTATTGTTGTTTTTTGATTTTCAGCCAAATTGTCGGTCTAAAATTGTAGAGATACTCGGAAAGAAACGCATTCTAATATTTGCTAGTAAGAAAATATTTTACCTTGAACATGCACGCAAACTTACGATCAAACTTTAATCATTATTTTTACAATTATTATTTTCAGTACGAAAAATTCTTGGTGGAGAGGAACTGACGTATGACTATAAATTTGCTATCGAAGGGACTGATAAAAAGATTTTCTGTTCGTGTGGAGCAAAGAAATGTCGAAAATATCTTAATTGAGCGTGGAGTACCCAGTGACTTTTTACTTAACGACTACATAATAAGTTCTTGGTAAAAATGAGTACTCATTACAGACAAGAACAAATCTTCATAGTGATAATATTATTAGTGATTTTAATTATCAACGCTTTTAATTCAATTTTTTTGGGAATGTTGTTGTACATATGACTTTGTATGTACTTTTTTTCGACTTTGTATTTTAGCAATAGCCCAGCTAGTATTTTTGTTTCAATTTTATAGATTTTGAGAAAGTCTAAAAAGACAGAGTAAGTATACACGTTTGTATATTACTCAATACAAATGCACTGAATGAAGCACATTTACTTCTCGTGATGATGTACATAGCCTTGAAGTGCCTTGGGATTGTACTTTATAATATTCCGTTATTATTAAGTTAATTGTTAATTAAACAATTTAAATAACTATTTGATTTTTTGTGTGACTTTAGTGATTCTTTGTATTACAAAGTTTGTAATCGATGCACTATTTTAAATGAATAAAGATTTTATGAATATCATTCCTTCTCTTTAGTGAATTTTTATTTCCAGTGAAAGTAATAGTTTTGTATTTAATTAACTCATTATTTAATGTCATCAATTGACTCAGTTTCAAAAAAAAAAATAAAAAATATTTTTTTTGTCACACAAGTCGTTTTTCGTCTTGTGTATAAATAATAAATGTATACAAGACGCAGGATAAAATTATGTACTGTGAGAGGTGAAAGTAGAGTGAACAGGATCTCAAGCATAATTTGCATACTCCATAAGTAGTAGATTTAATTATTGTCTTTTTTTATTGTAATATAAATACATACGCGGATATAAATATATAAATTATAAATACACGGAGTAAAGAAACAATTCGGGCCCATGTCGTGTATTCATTGTGTTGTAATTTTATAGTTTTTCAAGATTTCAACCTTATGTTAAATTATCACAATGATTTCACATGAGTGCCCCTTGGTATAGGCCATCATTTTCAACAAATAACAAACTTTTTGTACGTATTCTTAGCCTAATACTTATAAGTACATTATAATATTAAAAACCCCAATACATAACAACTAAGGATAACAACATGGAAGACAAATATAAAACAAAAAAATAACAAATAACAAAATCTTTGTAAAAAGACAGTAACAACAATAACAATAAACGAATAAACGTTCAAACCTTCATTAAAAATATTCTTCATCTTGTAGGGGAAGCTCTCATTCTACCTAAATAAATATCGTTTGAGAATTTTTCAGTGATCAATTTCAGTGAAGGTACTGAATAAGTCATTGGATCAGTTCTCCTTTAGCATGGAGCGCTCAGAATTTATGAATAACATTTTGCATTTCTTCACTGTATTTGTTCTTTTCCTCCCAAGTAAACAAGGATTTGGAACAATTCTGAAAGTAGGATGAACACTCTCCTGCTTTTCCAGCGTTTTCTGCCTTCAAATACTCTGGTAAATGACTTTCTGCATAGCTTGAAAGGCTCACACTACAAAATAATAAAGATTTTATTACAGCCATGTATTTTTTAGTCCCCTTGTTGAGGACATCATTTTATTTTGATTATAGCATAATATTATTATGTTACCTGAAGACTAGCGTCATCATTTCCCCCAATAAACCATATCCAGTTCGATGTAAAGGATATTCGTGGATTTCACAAACAGCCCGAAGAAGACAATTCCTTCCATCATAGCCCATAGATGCTATCATCTTTTCAAGTTGGGGTATTAAAATTGCTCGTTCGCCCCCTTGAAGGAAATTTTAATTCATTTCATCAGTTAAATGAAGTGACCAATTTTTTATTAGAATATTTTTGACGTGACAGTAGTTAGTATTTATGTACCTGGAAGTTTTTCTGGAGGTGGTAGGCTTAAAATAGAACGTGGCACTCTTTGAGCCTTTTTAATGACGACACGATCCTTATCTTTTTTATCCACTCTGTATTTTTCGGTGTCGTTAACTTTAAATACATCAGCTTTCTTTGCAAAATGAGGGTTTTGTGCTGCGCCACTATCATTGTCTGGGGCTCTTTCAGAATATGGGTAAAATCCACTCCAGGGGTACACTGAATTCATAAGAAAAATATTCATGCACAAATCACTGAAAATGGCTAGTATTTAGTAAGCAACTGGCAACTGTACAAAAATCAATTCGACGGGCAGTAATCTTTTAGCTATAGACATAAATACTTACATGGTGGCCATGGGTGAGCCTCGGAGGTCATTCCTAACTTGTCAAAATACACTGAAATGCATAGAAAACAACACTGTTAAATTTAACAATAACAAGATATTTACGAGAAGGGTGTACAATTAATTCAGGTGAGACTTTTAACTTTGTAATTCTGCTACATAGTAAATATTTAGCACACAATATTCAAGTAAAGACATATGTACAACAATTTCCCTAAAGTTGTAAACTCATAATTTATTGGTGGTAGTAAATAATAGAAAATGAAGCTCACTGTAAAAATGCCAAGTGACTTGAACATCAGAATTAATTCCTTCTGGAGCTTGTCGAATAAAGGGTATTTGTATTCGAGGGGCAAGATCGAGAACAGTTCCTCTGGGTAACTGTAACGTAAATAGTAAGCTAGTAAAATGGACTGAAATTAAGATTTTAATTAATCTAAAACTATTTTATTTTTTTAGACAAGGTCAGGTTCTATTATAAGAGATAACGTCGAGAAAGACTTACTACAAACTTCCGGTCATGGGTCATCCACAAAAACCGTTTGGCTCTCTTATTTACTTTCACTTCGTGTGAATAAACTGGTGGAAAGACACAATTTAATAAAATGCCAAACACCAGGCAATGAGCAATGGTGACAAGAGCCATTCTATCTGGCTCGGTTTTCCCCGAAATTTATTAATTGGTGAACCACAAGAAAATACAAGAGACAAGATTCTTGAGGAAGAGGAAAGTCAAACTGAGGTCTCAGCTCTCGTCCGTTGGACACGATGTGACTTTTAGTTTTAATTTGGTTGATCTTTTCAAGTTCAATGTCTAGGCATGCATATTTTTCTGTCAAACTTTCATTTTCTGTCTCACGCGTAAACAAGAAGAGATGACCATAGACAATGCTGATTTCTCATTTTCATTAGGAAGTGAGTATTTCAATTTTATGACTATAAAGTAAAAGAAGGTGAAGTTCAAATCATTCTATAACCTTATAAAACACTAATTTATACAGCATAATCTGTAATAATTGATAGGGTGCTGATGGTGAAATTATTAAAGAGACAATCAAAATGAATGGGTACATGTACTTACGCTATTCATTCCTTGAATGCATCTAAATACACAGTGCATGTAGGCAGTATAACATTATATGCATTCAAATAAAATTGACCCTAAATACTTGAAAAACTTGTTTAGAGGCATCCAAAATTCTTCTTCTTCCTATTGATTCATAACTCGCCTGCAACATCTCTCTCTCTCTGTACCTAATACGGCATTTCGTGGGCAAGAAGCGAAAGCTGAAGTAAAAAAACGTTTTCTCTTTCTTAACAACAATTCATTAGGGATATTATTCTTAGTGGGGCTTGTTTTTTTTTGTATTTAAATGTATATAAATATTTAGAGGAGTTTCCTCCTCAGGATGAACTTAAACGGACATCCTAAGGCTAATTTGCTATATCGTGATACATTTAAGATAATCTTGTGAAATTACCTATAACACCATAACAGAAAAATCCATCAAGAGAGGTGTCGGAAGTGTAATAGGTATCCCAATATAAGAAATTTGCACTCATGACACAAAAAAAAATTAAATATAAAGTGTGTGCTTTATTTTCCACAATTTGTACCATTGTAGGTAGGGCAGATGGTTACATATTCATAAATAATATGCAGGTATTTATACTATTAAAGTAACAACAGGAATACAATACAAATGTTATAGCACATATTCTTAAATGTTATTATATTCAGTACCGTGTTTTCATTGCGTATATTTTAAAAAAGAAAAGGATTGTTTGCGCCAACTAAAAAAAATCACTACTTATCAAACATTCAACAAAACATAATTTAAATTCTTTCTATACCAAATAGAATCGTCATTCTGTCACTTATTCTGCATAATATACGGCAACAAAATAATCGATTAAAAAACAAAGTACTTTGTTCTTTTTGTAACACAAGAATACATGAGTTGACCATTAGATTTTTCAGTCATTGTCTAAGGACATTTCAGCTGACACACGGTTGGTCGTACACATAGCATTGTGTGGTTTTGTTCCACAAATTTGATCGTTGATTAAAAGAAGACGTCCCTTACATTTAAATCTTTGGTTGTTGATGCATCTCCAGTAAGCTTTGTCCAAAATGGCTTTATCTTTTGTGTACATGTGTTCGTCTAATTTTATTTTGTAACCTCTCTTTGTAGCCACCAATTGAGCAACTTTTTGATCCTCAATAGGAGTAAATGACCCAAAAGGGCCTGTTGGTGTCTTATTCACAACTTTGATGTTTGGTTCATCTGGTATGGTATAAATTGGTGGACCACTATTGTCATTCTCAATTTCACCCAAGATCTCATTGATTGAATTCTCCTCAGACAAATTTGGAGCTTCATATTTATAGTCCTCATACTCTGTATCATTTGTGTGTTCCGGTGTAATACTATGATTATTGGAATAGAAACTTTCTTGATGATGAGGATTTGGTATTGGAACAGAAGAAGGACTACTGATGATATTTATCGGCTCTATTTCAGGGTCTAAAAAACTACCACTGTACCCTGCAACAACCGTATTCGGATCCGAGATGTCATCAATTAATATATCATCTTCATGTAAATTATTCTCTACTGGATGTGGCACTTTGTGTGTTTGAGATTCATTCGAGTCAAATAATTGTTTAGCTATTGCACTTTGGTTTGGCAGTGCATTTTGAACAAAATTAGTGGGGGCTATACGACGACGTTTTGCTACTGGTGACCTAAAATTAAAAAAATAGTACATCTTAAAATTGGTAAAATTGAATGAATTAAAATTATGTCAACCATTTGTGTTGTTGTTTACCTTGTTGACGTGACTGAAGACTCCATATCTGTGGGACGTGAATTCCTTTCACTAAAAGTGTCGTGACGTCCATAAGAATTTGTGACCTTCGTGTCAACCGCATTTCCCTGAGTATCACGAACAATAAATGAAAGTTAAACTCTATTACCAACATGAAATTGATGACATTAGAATTGCATGTTTAAATACCTTTGGGGTAGTTTCTTTGATTTCAGTCAGTCCTTTGATTTGAAGCAGTTCAGCCGTCTGTAAAAATGTGGACAACCTTTCTTGGTTCACATTAACTTCTCCATTGTACATAAAAGTGACAATCGCTTGGAGATCAATGTGTTCAACACCCTTCAAAATGATAACAGGATGCTTGCAGGGATTTTCCTAAGAAACAAAGAGAATGATCACATTTTTGAAAATTTAATGACAACACTGACAGGACAGTTTGATTCAATAAATATTATATACTCACCCGAAAGATTTCCTTAAAATAGACGGAACATGCAGACAAGAGAACTTTATGACATTTGATCCTCTTCCCGTCACAACTAAGTGTTACATCTGTTAATTCGTCATCCCCTCTGAGGTCTTCAAGTGCAGCCACAATATATTGACTGAAATTATTCCACTTGAGGCTAAATTTTTTACTCATCATGACCAAGGTGTCCGAGTGTCAATTAATGAGCCAACAAACAATTCAGTGATGCAGAGTAAACACAATCAAATCAATAATAATAAACTTATGAAATGTGTCCAAGACTGACGGTTTGAAAATTCAATGCGCCAATAGAATCTCAATGGTACCATTGTATTTTTTCTTAGAAAACTATTTTTATTCAGGTTCTCCAGTTGGCTTTTATTACAAATCCATTCAATTATCAAAATCTATTTTAATAACAATACATTCACAACTTTGCTAAACAGACAGACTAACTAGTTAAATTAATGTAAATAATTAAACTTGTACATAATTCATACATAATATTGATGAGTCCCAATTAATTGACTTTTCAAAATGACACTGGAATTCTTTTTTAGGTAAGAGTATCTCTCGATAATTTCCAATAAAATTAACTTTTTTAAAAGGTATTTCTTGTGATATTCAAGAGTCGAGAAATTCATTTTAGTAAAATTCATTAGTATTAGAGTATTACTTCATGTAGAAATTAATGAACAAAATAAAATACTCCATCATAATTATCATCATCCACAACATCACGTCCTCAAAATGAGAGGAATAGTTAATTAAAATATGAAAATGTGATGTACAAAAATATATAGTAGGAAATCATGTCTACCACAATTTAGAGCTTGGTGTTTTGATTTAAGAGTCAGCAGCCATCTCAGACTCGGCAGGGGGTTCTTCACCAGAGATCACATCCTCATTTTCAGTCACTTTGTTAGCTTCTTGGCTTTCACTCTCTCCGGTCGCATTCCTAGGAGGAGCTTTCTCTGTAGTAGTCTCGAGAAGGTTGTACCTGAAAATAGTAACAAGGTACAAAGGCACAAGTTAATACAAAAAGTAAAAAATGCATATCATTTTTTAATAGTAATGACATTTGTTGTTTACTTACTTGCGGAATTTGTTAAAGTCGGATAGTATACTAAGACAGCACACACCCTTGACTATTTCCACCATGACTGAGAATGTAGGGTCATTTAAATTCACGACATTCATTGGATTAGCGTCTGAGACTGCTTCCGCAAGTAATTTTATGACGGCCTCCCGATTCAAAGAGTTGTTGTAACGAGCCTTGTAAACTATTTGGTATGAATTACAACCAGTCTTCAAATATTTTTGAAACAATTCCTTGGCGTTTGTCAATATCGTTTGTAATTCGGCCTAGAAAAAATAGAATAATTAATCATTTTAGTTTTACATGATATCACATTTATAAAAAGAATTAAATGTTAACTTGGTTCATCATTTACCCTGCATGTCAGCTCAATTGGAATCATACGAAGAAGAAATCGAGACTTTTGTTCCTTCGTGCTGGTAATGTCCTCCAGAATTTTATGTCCCAATTTCACAGGGTCATTAATCTAGCATACATTAAAAGAAGACATTGAATTACAACATGATTATTGATTTAAGATACATTACATTTCTCATATCACATCCGAGATAAGTTGCCAGACACAAATATTATAATATGAATACAAGAAACATGATGAGTATAAGTTTTGTGATATCAGTTATCTTTAAAAAATTCTTACAGTCGTATTGATGAACACGACATTACGAACTCCAGTATCTATAGACTGGAATCTGTGTGCATTGTCTTTCATTCCTTCTATCTCTTGTTTAAGAGCAGCTTCAATATCTTCTTCGTCATCTTCCTTGGGTTTAGTTCCTCCTCCAACTACATTCTATGAGTAATACATAAAGATAAGTGTCATATTACTTACACATGCCATCACATCGTTATAAAAAGACACACACTATTTGCTGTGTGTGCATAACTTAGTAATTCAAATATTTGAAGTTTCTTCATAAAAAATGTCTTATCTATACAAAGTGCACCACTTGGCAGACATTTAATACAATGGTATTTCTATTTCTTAAACCTCATTATAATCCATCCGTATAAACTAAGGACTCTCATGACATTAAAGCATCAAAGGTCAAACATTGAACTGACGTCTAATCATTAGACTCTAATGCTTGTGATTTGATCAGATAAAAGAAGCTGTAAATAATTCGATGAATATATAATAGAATTAAAATGACTTCGTGACTCACAGTTTCATCTCCTTCCCTAGGGCCAGTGACTTGTTGATCATCCTTCTCTTCATAGTACTCGTTGAGTAGATTGTAAGCTTCTTTCACGGCATCCTTTTCGTGAGAATTGGTGGTGCACAAAAACCCTTTCATACCCGGTCCGAAATAGACATATTGTCGTCCTCCCGAGTACCCTCCTCGACCCCGGCCTCCTCTTTGATATCGTCCTTGTTTTTGATGATACATTTTGGATTTCCCTTTCCTGTCGTTCTTTCCAGAATTGGAATCGCCCATTTTACCCATCCACTACTTCCAAGAGTTCTTTTCACCGACAATTTCTTTCCAACTTCTTTCTGAGAATTCTCGGTCTTTTCTCCGACAATTTACCGCTCCGTCCTTTGAAATTGTCAAATAAGTTAGCGGGAATTCAACGATTGAACACGCGAGGAAGAAACGAGGTTAACTTTCTAGTTATTTTAATTGCCCAGAATCTCTCAAGAATCTCCTACTAATTAATTTTTTGCCTTTCCTTTTTTATTAAAAGACTGTCTTTGTGATATTATTTTCTTTCAAGTGTGCTAAGTTTAAGGTAAGAATCTTCAACGTGTTATTATTATTTAGTACCAAAATATCGACTTTTTCATTCATTCAAGTGAAATCGATACAGCCGGTGACCGTGTTAATTAAATTTTTTTTACAGAGACGACAATGAAATACATTCTTGTAACTGGTGGTGTGATTAGTGGCATTGGCAAGGGAGTCATTGCATCCTCAATTGGAACAATCTTAAAATGCTGTGGAATCAAAGGTAACTGGGTAAAAACAATTCTAAAACATCTTGAATGTATGACAGTTAATAAATACGTAATTATTGTCTATTAGTAATTAAACTCTTGGTTTCTTTTGTGAATTTATAGTGACTGCGATCAAGATCGACCCCTATATAAACATCGACGCTGGAACATTCTCTCCCTATGAACATGGTAAATACTAGTAAATACATACCACATATTTGTCTTTTGTTTCATGTTGTTCTAAAATTGGAGCACAAGTACAAAGTACATTTTATTATGTATTTAATGTAATGCTCTTTTTGTATGATAGGTGAAGTCTATGTTCTTGATGACGGAGGAGAAGTTGACCTGGATCTGGGAAACTACGAGAGATTTTTGGATGTGACCTTACACTCGAACAACAACATTACGACTGGAAAAATATATCAATATGTCATTAGCAAGGAACGAAAAGGCGATTATTTGGGGAAAACTGTACAGGGTAAGAATACTACTTAAAAAAATTTCCTACTTTTTACACTGTATGGAAATGAATACCAACTTATTAACTGTAATTCTGCAGTCGTTCCACATATAACGGATGCCATTCAAGAATGGGTTTGTAATGAATCTCGGAAACCTGTGACTACTGACAACTTGGAGCCAGAAGTAAAAAGATTTCATTTACCATTATATATTGAACAAAAAATAATATGTCTTATTCTAGGGAGCTTTCGTAGATGAAAACTGTCATTAACCAATGTAAATTTTTTTTGTAATCTTTAGGTTTGCATTATGGAGCTTGGTGGAACGATTGGGGACATTGAAGGGATGCCATTTGTGGAAGCATTTAGACAATTTCAATTTCGTGTTGGCAGAGAAAATTTCTTTGTTGTTCACGTGTCATTAGTACCTCAGCCCAGATCAACTGGGGAGCAAAAGACAAAGCCAACTCAAGCGAGTGTGAGAGAACTCCGTGGATTGGGTCTAAGTCCTGATGTAGTTGTGTGTCGGTCTGAAAATCCTATTGGTAGTGAAGTTCGAGAAAAAATTTCCAACTTTTGCCATGTTGCACCAACTCAGGTGAATATCCTTGTCATATAATGGTAGCATTGTTATTGTGTCATTGAATTATTTTTTATGTGACATTATTTCGCCTACCTATTAAACAAAGAATAATAATAACTTTTGAATTGTGTATTTCAGGTGATATCAATACATGACTGTAGCTCAATTTATCGAGTTCCTCTATTGTTGGAGGAACAAGGATTGGTTAAAATATTTCGTGAGCGTCTTATGCTTCACATGCCAGACACTCAATCACCAGAATTTATGTCTAAATGGAAAACTCTTGCTGAAAGGTAATCTAATTATTAGATTATACATTTATTATGTTTTATGTTTGTTATGTTTTAACTAAAATGCAGTCAAAATAATATTTAAAGATCTAAGCCTAAAATAATGTGAGAATTCTTTGATAAACTATAATTTTATTTCAGACATGAACAAGTTTCTATTCCGTGTATTATTGCTCTTGTTGGAAAGTACACACGACTTGAAGATGCATATGCTTCCGTTACAAAGGCCTTGCGTCATTCTGCATTAGCATGTGACAGGAAACTTATTCTAAAGGTTACTTTTTATTCATTTATTTATTTTATGAATTTGTTTGTCTCTGAATAAAAATAAAAATTATTCTCTTGTTACATCTATCAGTGATGTAATATTCTTATGCATTATGTGATACTTTATAGTACATTGATGCCGAAGATTTAGAGCGTAAACGTTTAAAGGAGAGTCCCGTCAAATATCATGAAGCTTGGAAGGAACTATGTGGAGCAGAGTAAGTTAAATCTCTAGTTTACTTTTTTCAGATATAAATTGAAAGAGAATAAATATTATTAATATTATGTGATCGTTTTGTGTAGTGGAGTACTTGTACCTGGGGGGTTCGGCCAAAGGGGTGTAGAAGGCAAAATTTTGGCTGCTAATTGGTGTCGAGTTAATCAAAAGCCATATTTAGGAATTTGTCTTGGCCTACAAGTAGCCGTGCTTGAATTTGCAAGGTAAGCACATGACAATAATTTAAAGATTGGCAATTAAATTAAAATGCATGTTTTTAGAAAATTACTACAAAGTTAACTTTGTGATTTTGTTTCAATAGAAATGTGCTCAATAAAAAGGATGCCAATTCAATGGAGATTGATCCTGAATGTCAGACTAAGTTGATCATAGAAATGTACGTGAATTTTTGTGTTGAAAATTTCCCATATTTAATATGAGCTGTTTTTTTTAAATAAATAATTATGCTGTTAATAGGCCTGAGCACAATCCAGGAAATTTGGGTGGAACAATGAGACTTGGTAGACGTACCACAATTTTTCAGCCTGGAACCTCTTCCACATTACGTAAGCTTGTTATAAGTTATTTTATTTTAATTAGATTATCTCGTCGGAAATTCTCATTTGTAGCGTGAATACATGTGTACTTGTATTATTTAGAGCAACTATATGGTGGGGATAGTGAAATCGAAGAACGACATCGTCATCGATACGAAGTTAATCCTCAGTATGTGGATGAATTGGAGGCAGCGGGATTTAAAGTTGTCGGTAAGTATATATTTTGTACTTGTTCTTTTCAGTTTAAAAACATTTATGACATCATTTTGTGCATAATGATAATTTATGAATATTCAGGAAAAGATGAAACTGGACAACGAATGGAAGCAATGGAATTGGATGGTCATCCATTTTACATGGCGGTTCAATTTCATCCAGAGTATTTGAGTCGACCTCTTCGCCCATCACCACCATATCTGGGGTTATTATTGGCTTCTTCAAATCAACTTCAAACTTACAAGGAGAGAGAGATTATGAATTCGAATTGAGCGTATACATGCATTTATTTTTTCAATTGTTCTGTATTTTTGTTCTTAGTATATATAATTTAAATAAATTTTTAAAATCTTCTTGATGGCATTACACACCCCTCATAACAGTCAATAGCTTTTCAAGGTTTACACATATAGTAGGTACTTAGTTTCATGTAAGGCATATAAGTAATATGTACACAACAGTTGAGAATAAAATATAGAGGTAAACGAAGACATAGTAAAGAAAACATCATAACATTCAATTTGACTAAAAAATAGGTCAATCTTCTATAACCTATATCTGTATTTCCCCCCATTTAAACTAGAATAATCATTAATTACGACAGACTCTACAAGGTGTTTTACGTTGAAATTGATCTAAACTTTACAAACTAGAATATATGATAGTAATGGAAGCTGAAAGACATAAAATAAAGTAGCTCATAAAGTTTGTTTGTAAGCTTGTGCTTGAATTTTCAAGAACTGGACTGGCTTGACTCGAGTCATCATCTTGTACCGGAATGACTGCGTTCTTGTTGTCACTAACAAGGTAAGCAGTCCCATTGAGCCCAATCTCAAATATTCCATTCTCATTTGTGAGATTTCCTGGAAAGAATTCAATTCAAATGTCAGTCATCATTTCTATCCCATTTTGAGCAGTTGAACAGATTAATTAGTTGTGTTACCTGTGTTGGTGCCATTGGAGGAGAAACCTAATGGAACCAGGGTACCATTTTCAAGATGAAATCTTAAAAAGAAACCATTAGCATCCTCCATTATGTCATTGTTCATGGTCGAATTGAGATTGTTTTGATGTTCTTGCAAGTAACTCTCACAGTTACTTTTAATTTGCATCTTGTCCACCGTTGTCTCCAAAATATTAGATGCATTCTGTGAGAGTAGCTACTTAAGAAAAATAATTAAATGTAAATATATTTATTATGAATGTAAGATCCAAAGAATAAATACAATTGTAGTATTACCGCAAGGGGCAATTTATTAAAGCTCCAGGTTGATTGGACAGTTAAATCCTTGACATCCGGTTTTCCACAATCTATTTCACTTGTGGGAGAGGTACTATTGTTCATATCTTGGGTTGTAGTATTGAGACTGTCGGATGGAGTGTTCAGAGCCAGTGTCAAAATTTGATCAACCAATGGGTAGGCTTTCGTCACAACGTAGACATGATAATTGGACGGAGTTTCCTATTATGGGAACAATGGAGACAGATTTATGAAATTGAATATTTTTGGGGAAAGTGTGTATATAATTTTATTAATTAACTTTGTATGAACTTACTTTAATGACTCCCAAAAACGAACAGTTGTGTCCTCCTGTACATCCGGGTTTGTCTCCGAAACAGCGAGCAGTGTTTTTCAAGCACATTTCATACAAAGAATCTTCCTTGGACATTGCTGGAGGAGTCTACGTTGATTAAAAAATTTTTTTTAGTGAAAATCAACTTTCTCTTTCGGTTCGTTATGTCATCTATAATTATTATTTACATCAAAATCCAATTTTCGTCCTGTTCTACTGGAGGCATCATCAGTGGCACTTGAATTATTGACAATGGGTTCTACATAAAATTAAAAAATTGAAACGATGAGTCACTTTTGAAGCTTAATAAAAAAGCACATTTAAATTTACTGTATTATTTCATCTTGAGACTGATTCATCTATTAATTATAAAGACAGACGCACACATGGTGATGTAATAATTGCAGGTAAGTCATGCATCCTGAATGGGACAGAATTTCCAGAATACTTAATTGCATCGTTAAATTTAATGTCGTGTTTGTGAAAAGATGAGAGAGAGGCTGTAATTGCCTTTTAAATTGAAATGAAATCAGGATCTATCAGGTTAATCTGTATAATGGGAGAAACGGCATGGTTGAATGGGATATTAAGATTAAAAGTTCTAATTAATTGCAAGGCTAAAGAGACAACGTAAACAGGGGGAAATATTAATGATTAGTAAGAATTAATGGAGTTGGTCAAAGGATGTAGAATTAGCTGAGTTACAAATGTATGAGTATAATGTGGAGATAAACCATGAGAATGTTTCATTTAACAGAGCGTCTGCTGTATTTAATATGGAATAATCAGAGTAAATTCTAATTAGCATGTTGTTTGAGAGGTACAAGCAAATCTAGACAATTTTTCTTCTCATTGACACTTGTGTGTATCTACTGGTACCTTTATAATAGATAATTTTGAATACTCACCTTGAATAGAAACTTGAGATAGTCCTTGTGACACGAGTGTACTGCTACTGTCATTTTTATTTTCAATGTAAAATTTCAAAGCCAACGTCTTTGAAGGTGGGATCGTAAAATTACTCTTTTCTTGATCCGCCAAACACTCTGCCTTTAATTGATTCTTGTCAATCAGGGTATTGGACAATTTCATCTCATTTCCTGGCTATAGTCCCAAAAAAAATTAAATCATAACATTCATTTTTAATCCCATTTCTTAAGAAATGGGACAGACAATTGTCTGTCTTATATTTTAAATAGTACTGCCATTCAAATTGACATACTATTCAACCTTTCAAATAACCTTAAAGTTTATACAGATAGAAAGGTGAATAATCTGCATTAAATTATTATGTAGAACTAATCTCAAGTTTATATGCATGCACTTATTAGCACTCTTTGCATCTTTCTCATTGAAAAACAATACAAAAATTAAATCTCTTATTTGCTCACTCTAAACTTTCCATATAGAAATTGTAGTCAATTAGTAAATAATTTAATTATTGTCTAAACTTGATTTTACTTGATTAAAATTTATACCTCATAAGTCGTCTTGTTGGTCCAGGACAGTCTAATTTTGAAGCTCTTAAAACGTGGGCGACTACAACGAATGACGCTGTCGTTTCCCTTAAAAATCAAATTATTTAATATTTAGTTTCCTCCTCATTCTTTAAATTAAGCAAACATGTTACAACATGAAAATTGAGTATTATGAAACCTTTTTCTCTCTTGACAATTCAACAGTCAAGTTGACACCATGGTAGGGAGGATTGTAGGTTCTGGTCAGTAATTGGACATTGATGAAAGAGTCATTCTCTGAAATGGCTCCCAAAAATGTACAGTTTCCGCTATGAATACAGTCTCTCTTGTCACCTATCCACATATTTTCAGTCCACAATTAAATAAAAATTTTAACCCAAAACGAGTTTCCCTTTAAAATTAATTACTGGTATGGGAGGACTAACCAAAACATACAATGCCCTTTTTCTGTTGACATTTAGCATACAGAGCTTGACCTGGAGTGACGACAGGTGAGGAGGCTACTGGGGCACTGGCTACTGATGATACAATTGGTGGTTCTACTGTACTACTATTGTTGACTGCTGAGCTTGTACTGTTGGCCAATGGACTTGTACTAGTGACTACTGGGCTTGTACTTGGAGGATTAGTTACTCCTGGACTGGTGGCTAAAGGACTTGAACTTAATGGACTTGAACTTGGAGGAACGGTCGTACCCGCACTGCTACCAACTGAACTAGAACTAATTGTGGTTTGGGCGGCTAATGTTGAATTATTGACTAATTGTCCAGTGGTCATTGCTGAAGATGATTCAGTTGATGAAAATGTTGTGGATGAGATTGTTGTTGATTCAGAATTATGGATTGCCAATTGTCCATTTAAAATTGGGTTGTAGCTAATGTTTACAGCTACTGGTTGAGAAGGCTTAATAAAAAAAATTTAAAGATATTGCACATTTATTTTAACGTAAAAATTATACAAAATACACTACTAAAAACTCATAAAAATTGAAAATATTACATAATTAAAATTCACGTGGAGAAAAGGAGAAGAGAGAGGCAAGAAATGAGAATAAAAGTTGAATACAATAAAAATACATGACCACGTATTTACATGTAACAAACTAGAATCTATTGTATTTAATGTTGTAAAAAACAAAAGGATTTCGAGGTTTGAATTTGTAATGGGATTTATATATTTTATTTTGCCTCTTATAATCTACATAATAAATGTATTCCATCTGTAAAAGAAGCTTTTTGGTGTAATTTATGACCACACGAAAAAAAAGAGGAATTGTACAGTTTACGCACTTTTATGATGACGATGACCATTAACTAATAGTCATGTAACATGTTGTGTTAGGGAAGAGTGTTTATAATATACATGTGGACTGTGTTTTTGTGATTATTTGTATGAATGTTATTTAATTATTTTTTTAAACATTTTTTCTTGACAATTACCTCATTAGTAGTAGAAATGTTTTGTCCTTCCACTGCGCCCACAATAATCATCACAAATCCCAAGAGTAAAAGAACAAGTCCAGGCTTGCTGCTGCTCTCAAGTCTTGCAAAAAATCCTCGCCCAGCCATCCCAATGCTTCTGCCCATTGTCACGGTCACTTTTATATTATTTATTTTTCCTCGAGTCACGACCAAACCAAAGAATTTTTCCTCACACTTGGTCTAACACACTAGAAAATAATTTGGTCTTATTATGATTCACAATAAAAATCCCATTTTTTCTCTTCCTTTTCCCCATAAACTCATATCAGTAAAAATAATAAGGAGATGAGGAATGGGGAGGAGGGGATTTGCGTAGGGGTTTATCTATAAATTATTCTTTTGGCAAGAAAAAAATTTTTACTTTTTTGGCATTTTATAACATTACAAGTTAATTCAACACGTTTATACTCATCATGACAAAAGACTACAAGACACAACAATCATTTTTTTATACAGTCAAAAAACTGTGTAATGTTCTATTCAGAAAAATAACAACAACAAAAAACTCTTCATCTTATCCATGTAAAATGGACAGCTATATGATTAATTGATATATCCATTAGAATTTTAAATTTAATTTTTCTCTATTTTCAGACTCTCAAGGCTTCTCACTCAAATATTTCCTCAAAATATTTCCTTAATTTAAATATATTTTTTTTAAAAATAAATTGAATCTCAACTTTTTACCAATAAAAATGGAAAAGAAAATGAAATTTTTTGTTCTGTAATAATTTATAAAAATTATTATCAAACAAAAAAATAGTAAATTATTTAAAATAATAATGTAAACTTACGATATTGAAAAATGTGGACAAGAGACTGTGTAGGTAGGGCTTGGCCCTAAAATAAGAACTTGTTGAACTACACTGGACTCAATTTTGGTTGTACTAAATATTGGATTGTAGAAAAAAAGGGTGATCCAGAATTGAGGGAGACTTTTGTAGTTGTACAGAGGAAAGTGGTCGTCACTAGACTACAAAGACGGAGGCGTTACTATAGACTGTCGTCAATTATTTGCCAACACATTAATCACTCAACTATCCTCACTATATTTTCACAGTAGGTACAAGAATATGGCTAATTACACATTATTATAAGTACACACACACACTATCAGTTATACCCCAAAGAAGAGGAATATTAGATGAAGTATGGTCAAATACTTTAAGTATAGTGTCAAGTGAGAAATGAGGGGGGAAAACTGATGGGGTCAATAGAAATATGTTGAATGAGCCTATAGTGCTCAAGTGAATCTATCTGTATATTGCTCAAAAAATGTTGGAGAGACGGATGGATGCTGAATAAAAAGACCGTCTTTGGCCGGATAGACACAGAGAGAGAGACATATTACACGTACGTACACCACACCTTCCTTGTACCTTGTAAGCAAGCACTGTAGACTCCCAAAGGCTACAATCATAATAATAACTAATAACCTTTTACTATTTATGGCCAAACAGCCACGAGATGAGCTTGAACATTGTATTATTCTAAACATGATATCTATGCTTATATTTTTTACCTTAAACATTCCCCCTTCATTGTTGACTTTTCTTCTTCTACAAATTCTTCTTCGTTGGTGGCTATGGCTGAGCAAAAAGGAGTAAAATTTTGTTGTGGCTCGTATGTACAGTACATTTTAATCATAATAGACACTAATTGTTCTATACAAGTTAACGACTATATGTATTCGTATGTATGTAGCTACTTGCAATTTTCAAAGTGTAAAAAAAGTATGAAAAATTCTTCTTCTTTTGAGGAACGTGTGCGTAGTTTTCTTTATTTGTTGTACATGCTTTCGTATATTATGACATTAGAAGAGAAGACCTCTCTTCAAGCCCCCTATTTAATTTAGTGTCATTAGCTCACAAGTGCTACATGGAGTACACTCACACATACACCTCCTTGTCTGTAGGGCAAAGAGTATAGAAAATCTTTTGTTTTTCTATTTGACTATTTTTTGGTGAGTTATATATAGCTATTGTGTGTGTGTACATGTGAAGAGATGTGTTGGCAATTATATGCATTATGTATGAAAAAATGAAAGGAGTCTTGCAAATTATCTCTCTCTTTAAGAGAATCGTAATATTCTTAGGCCTGGCTATCTGTATAACTAACATCGCCATCCCTCTCTCTTGAATAAGTAATCATACTGAATGATGGCAGGACTAAAGGTGAGAAAGTTGAGGTAATCTTCAATCTTATCTTCTCAAGTATTCTCCGCTACGTAAAAAAATATTTGAGTAAATAATTAATACTCCACAGACACAAAGAGAGAGAGTCCATTTCTTTAAACTTCACCCTCAATTTGAGGGCCTCAAAAATAGACACACAAAAAAGTTCAAAATTGTTGGATGTATATTCTCAAACTATTTTAATATTTATAGAGTTCAAATAAAAGTAGTAAATATACGGAAGTTGTGTTTTTTAAATGAAGGAACAAATTGGGTTCTATTTTTATCAAAATAATATTTTCATGATCTTGAACCCATTTAATATTATACTAGGTAGGTTGTATGGATCAATAATTTTTCATTGATCAGCAATTTAGTTGCAGAAAAAAAATTAGCACAGAGTATTTGCAAAAAAAAATATTTATGAGAATTTGATACACTTGAATGTGCATTTCTATGGACAATAAATAAAAGGAGCTGGATAAACTGGAACGGGTAATAAAGAGAGGCATTGAAATTGTATGGATGAAAGAACAATTCCAGGGTCTTTATTTTTTCACTTTCTTCCCATCGTCCCAATTTACTCAATTTAGCCTACTAATGTCAATAACATTTTCCCTTTACAAAAGTTGTAATTCGTTTTTTTACTAGGTACTAAAGATATTTCTGTCCTTCTTTTGATAGAAGTTATAGCATAGAATACAAAATTTTGGTAAAAAAATGCATACTAATTAAATTAAATTTGAAAAGAAACATTTAACAATTTAAAAAAATATGATGGGAATTATCTAGGGGTTAAGAGAAGCATCAAAATAATTTAAATGTCTACAAAAAGGACAATAAAAGAGTAGAATGGTGGTCAGTTGTATGGTTGTGTACTGTGAAGGGAATAATTCGGACATTTAATAGACATTTTGGTGGTATAAAGTTATTTGTGGTATTATTAGTTTTTATGATGGAAAGGAGCGCCAGCTCATTTTAATTTATAGTTAACGCTATACACAACTGGCCTTCGATGGCTGAAGGAAGTCATGCAAAGTGAAGTAGCAAGGTCCATGGGGGGATTGAGAGAGGAGTGTGTGTGTGGCTATCTGATTATATTTGTAATTTATGACGACTCCACTTATTGATAAAATCACAAAGATGAGTACACATAAAGTGTGTACATTATTATTATTTCAAAGAGAAAGCTGTCATATCCTAGACATATTCTACAATAAATAAGTATACAACTACCCTCTCCTCCACAAGACACGCACAATTGATTACATACACTAAAATTTTAAACTAGAGAGAGAGTCTCGGATTGAAATATTGTAATTAATATACCATCAAGACAAAAATGACAATAATTATGACTAATTGTTTTTGTTCGTGTTGAGAATATTCTTCTCATCAAATTCGAGTCTAAACTTGTACCAAGTGTCCATGCGTTGTTATGTCTGAGGGGTTAAAGGTAATATTTATCAATTACTCATCAAATCAATTAATGCTTTCATTACATAAATATTTTTCTTTGGAAAATTCTTTGTAGCGTTTGTATCATAACTTGTAAAAATATTGTTTTTCTATTTTCACAAAAATCTACAATAATTCCTTGGAATTGGATGACGAAGGAAATGTCGCCAGTTGTCTTTTTATCCAAAGAAAAGTTTTTTCATTTGGCTAATGATTTTTCATAAATTTTATTTGGAGCCAGTCTATGCGTATCTCACCTGTCCAATTGTCAAGGAAATTTGAGGCACAAGTACAAGACAATGCAATTTAGACCTGGAGATTAGCATTAGTGCAATCACCCATCACCCACACTGTTGAATTAAATGCAGAAAAGGTGTATAAAAAAATTAGGGTTGAAAGCATGCTGTAAATTTGTCTAGGGATGGGCAGGAGCGGTGTTGTTATTGTTGTTGATGTCAGACAATTATTCAGTAGGAAAATGTGAAAAATTCCAGTCATGAGAATGATGTAATTTGTATATTTAAATGTGTGTGTCGTAATCATAGTTTATATGTCATGGTAGTCAAGCTCATTCCTTTATACCACCAACAGTCTACAATTTACTCACTTTTTTGTATGGAGAGGAAGATCACAAAAAAATGTAGAGGAAGCACACACACATGTTATTGACGTGATGAACTCTACGTGCCTTACATTTTAATTTATTAATTGTTGTCTTTATTTAATTAACTCCAAAAATTTCTCATACACCACAGATTCTCTACAAAAAGGTCAATCAATTCCAATTTTTAAATTGTCAAAATGTGTATACAATATTTAAAATTAATATTTAAATCCATGGACAAAAATATGCCAATTTTTTGATATATTATATTGTAACATACAATAGAGTCTAATGTGACCTTCAAATTTTACGATTTTCGCACTTGTAGGTGTACTCGACGTTCTTATTTTTTTAAGTCTTGAGACAAGAGAGAGTGGAGGGGAGAGGGGGATGATCAAATGAAAAGAGCAAATCATGCAGGACTGTGTTGAATGATCATCTTGTTGAATTTTTCAATGATGTGAGTTCATTATTTAATGTAATTCACTCGACGGAGTCAGCAGTGTGCAAATATGCAAAAATAAATATGAAAAAAAATTCTTATACTAAATACAATATGCGTCTAATATTAATACACTGTGTCTTAAATTAATATAAACACTCTGTAAAATATGTTGGAGCTTTTGTCTGCTCATTCTTAACATATTCATCATTTATTAGCAAGCCATGAAATTATTATACTGTACATATTCCATGTAGAATGACAATGAGCTCTCGGACTGTAAGACAAAAATTTGTTGAGATTCAGATTTTGTTAGATAATCCCTACCGAGTTTTTACTTGCCTAGTCTTGATTGTACCCAGCTAAAATAAAATGTTGAAAGTCATGGCTATAAATATAATTATATATTTCTATTGAAAAATATGAGAACAAAAGGAGTAAAATATATTATTGAGTTGTTAAGTAATTTTTTGATTTTTTATTTTACTTTTTCAAACATTAGGATCTCTTTCATACAAATTTTTATTTTAAGAATCATTAACTATTATTATTTCTATTCACACTTTTTTTTAATTGACAACTAACTAAATATCTTTACATTTTTTTTAATTCAGTTTATTCTTCCCATAAATTATGTTATTTGTAGATTGTACATTAGTCTAGACTCTAGACTGAAAAGTAATAAAATAATTAGTATTAATAATTCTAGTATAAATAAATTGTGTAAAATTAACCACACAATTCCAAATCAAACCTAATGGTTTTTTAATAAATTTTGGGATTTTATCTCTAAAAATTTGAAATATTTGTACTAGAAATTTGGGCAAATGAGAGACAGTTTTTATTTTCATGAGGAAACTTGACAAAAAAATTTCGCCTTGTCTCTTCTGTTTGAAAATTAATTCCCCAAAAAAGAAGATAATGGATAAGACAAGAAAACTAAAATAAACTGTAAAAAGAACATAAAAATCCCTCACCATTAAACGTTTCCCTTTCCTTTTATTTTTTTGAACTTTTAAATTTTCTTGTAATTTCCTAAAAACCAGACTCTCCGGCTGACTCTGAAGCCACCCTCGACCTTTGACACGATACTCTCTCAAAATATGTTTAAACCACAATGGAGGTATTCCCATGTCTCTAAATCTTGATGCAATTTTACGAAATGAGTCAACGTACAAAGATCCCGTTGAAAAGGGAATGGCATTGTAGGCTGGGAATAATTCTTCATCTGCCATAAAAACAGCTTGAAATTCAGAACTGTAAGTCAAATTATGGGCAATTGCAGTTAACAAATCAAAATCATAGGCAATACAAACTGTCTTCACTTTCACTGCAGCATCAATGACACATTTTGCAGCGTTTGGCTCCAGTCGAAATCTTTTGTAAACGGAAGTCAATTCGGATCGAGTAGAATTTTTCCAAGCGTAGTACATTATGGATGGCCAATATTGATACAAAACTTTGTAGTCTGTTCGACTGGCAAGAGTTCGAATGTCTCGGGGAATGGATTCATATTTTGGGAATGTTATAAAACTAAACAATTTTTCTTTGTAGCCCGTCCCCAGAACGATGACGTAGAGCATCCAGAGACAGATAATTAATCGGATTCTCTTTGGTGTCCTGTCATAGCCCTGCTCGATAATTAGTCCCAAGGGAATTACTATGGATTGATTGATTGCCTTCCAATGTTTCAAATTTTTGACATTCAATTTTCTTCCTCGTTGCTCCTCTGACATTGGCAAGAAATTATGGTCCAATGTGTCAAGGAGCACCAGCGTCACATAAATTGTGGGGCAGATGGCCAAAAATGAGAAGATAATGGCAGTCCAAACAGAAGATTGAAATGGTGCAAATAAAGTTCCCCAACGAACAGCAAATTTTGGGAAAGCAGTGACAAAAGTTCCTTTAAAATGATAGTAAACATCTGTGAATTCAAAGGGACCTTCAAGTCGTCCCAAATCCACTCCAGCAGAAATGGCAAGGTCAGCTCGACAAAAAAATATTTCACCCAACATGCCATTCCAAGTACCATCTTTTAATTTTCTACCTGTCGCTTCCTTTTGATTGAATGAGGTGTGAAATATTGGAGTGTAATTAAATGCTTTGCCTGCAGTTGTAAAAAGGGAATACGTCAGGCCTGTGCTGGGCTCTTCCTTCTCATTCACCATCATCCAGGGAGCAATTAAAAGAGTTGAGATTGTTAATTGAATCCCATTTAAATTTATTATGTTTCTCGAATATTTTGGAATTTTGGTCAACATCTCCTCCATATCTTTATCTTTTAATTGAAGTGACCTCAATTTAGAGGATTTTGAAGTTGTAAAATAAATTTTGAGAGAGTTTAGAGCAATGGCATAAATAAATCTTAATTTTCTTAATTCTTCAAGTTTAATTATTTTCTTTAAAATTGAGTCATGGCTAATGAGGAGGAATCGATCTTGTGCGGGTGCTCCAAAGGTCACGAGTTTTTGGACATTGTCTTTTATATAATCTCCATCTTGTTCTGGTTGAACGTCAGGAAATAGGACCACAAATGTCTCACACATGGTCGTATATTTTTGTACAACTTTTCTGTGTTTTGGAGTCACCCCTACCCTGTCCAAAGTGTTGCTTATTTTATGGGGACTCCATTCATTGGATTGTCCAACCAGAGAAGATAAATATGAATCCGTCTCTTCTTGTTGACCACCATGCAGATTGATAAAAGTAAATGGACAAAATTCATCCTCTTGTTTTTTAAAATAAATAAATAATTGTTGACTCAAAAATTCATTTTGATGGTCAAAATTTTGTACTGTCCTCAAATCTTTTGTACTTTGGGAATGAGATGAGAACACTTTTAAAATTAAGAGAATGACAATGAAACTTTTAAATATTTTGCACATTTTTATTGAACATGATGATTGCAGAAAAATTAAATACAAAAATAATACGCGTATTACACTTGTTTATGTGTTCTTCCTCACGAGACTAAAATTTAACAAATATTCTTTAGTAAAATTGTGGCCCATACAAAGAAGAACAATTTATTGAAGGCGATATTGTCCAGACACAAAATTTTTTAGGAAAATACTCAAATATTTAATGTATCATTAATTAATTCACAATGAAATTCCAGTCTCATTTTGTTTTCTTTGTCACTCTTGACCACTAATGGCTTTTCTTTGGACATTGTATGTGTTTTTATTGTACACTAGTACAAATAATTATTTTGGCTACGACGTATTTTACATTCAAATGATTATGACAATACAAATGTATTATCAAGTTTATTGGGAATGTGCAAACTTATTTAATATTACATGGTAAAATATTTTGAACTTGAACTTTTGTATAAAGTTTCTTGAGCTTTCCATCTCACTCACCAAAAATCTTGTCTGTCGTATTTTGACAAAGAAATGACAAAACGCGAGGACAAAGAATATTAAAATTGGTATTTCGGGGTGGTTCATCAGGGTATTTATCATGAAAATGACATTCCTTTTAACTTTCTTTGTTCCACAATTGATCAAAAATAGTAGCAAAATGTCCTGACCTAATGTTTGTAATTATTGTCAATATAATGACCCACCTTTGACTGTAATTTTCCAGTTTCTAAGATATATAAACTGTGTTTTAATTACGTACAAAGACATTGAACGAATTAAATCAATTGTACATGGGCATTTGATATTTAGGTTGGTCGTAATTAAATTGTATTGATTTAAATTTTTGTAACATTTCAGAAATTTTATTCTTTTTGCTTGACGCTGCTCATTGGTCGAGTCATTTCATGTAAGAATTTTTTAAATTTTCTCTATCGACAACAGAAAACGAAAAAAAGATACAAAAATCATATTTAATGTTTCAGAAAATGACACAATTATTCAAGAATTCGTTCCACAAAGACTTTGTAATGCTATAGGTCAATGTTGACGGACAAAGACTTGTAGGAAACTCACTTGTCGGTTCCTCGAAGCAATAAAAAAGCTTAACGAGGGAACACATGGAGAGACCGGCTATTAAAATTTAAGTTCCTCACAACACTTAATGCTAGAGATCCCTTAATTTTACAACGTCTGATTTCATACACCCTAGAAAATGATAAATGGTCAGCAGGGGTTGTACTACAAATTATGTACAAGTTGTTCAATACAAAGACTAAAAAAGTTTTTTTAAAAAAAACTAAAATAAAAAATTATGTCACCAGTTCAGGTTCCAAGGACAGACATTTTCATTTAATTTATAACTTGCTACAAAAAAAGGATAATAAATGTACACATGACACATATTTTAAATATTTGTAGTTGTACAAAGTGAACAGAAACTTGTCCATGATTTTTCCATTTTGAGAGAGTTTTATTATTTACAAATACCTAATAATTGATAAGACTCTAAACCACCGTTACTATTTGTGTACTTACACTGTACGAATAAAAATGTGGTGTATTAACATGTATGAACAGGAATACTTTCAATTCACCAATTTTATAAATAAAATAAAAATTTTAATAGTTGTTGACTAAACTTTCAACAGAAGAGAAAGTACCCCCCTCAAGGTTCTCTCCAAATCATGCCAGTCAAGAAGAGAGTAAAATGGAAAATAATAAAATTAATTGAACATAAAAACATGAATTAGACTGGAAGAGAAATTTTGGGTGTTTGACGTTTAGATTGTTTGGCTAGAGCACATTCTTGAGCAAGGAGTTGCAACTCGTGGGAAATTTCTGAGATTATAAAGTTCAGTTGCTCTTTCGACAAACAAGCGTCCTCAGCTACTCCACAAAATCTGATTGTCTCACAATAACGAGTTATCAACAGTCCCAGTCCTGAACAAATACAAAATTATGTTGTGAAATTTAATTATTTAATTTAAAAATTTAATTATTATTAATGAAATGAATTTACCAGAAAATCCAAGAAGTGGGACCCAACCACCAATCTCCTCCACTCGATCTCCCAAAAGTTCAACGGGGCTGGTGGCCCATGGTGTATTACTGATGATAATAGGAGAGCCCCCATTCTTCATTAAAGCCTATTTCCAAAAAAAATAATTTTAATTAAAATGTACATTTAAAAAAAATGATACAAATTACCTGAACCAGGAAGGCAGGGAATTTTCCAAAATATTGGAACATCCACAAATTGACGAGATAGTCCGTCCCCCTTGAAAGTCTCTTAATTTTCTCTCTCATCAACTCAAGTCGTTGAAGTCGACTCATGGGGGATGTGTTCATATTAAAATTGACAACCGTGTAGCGATTTCTTGGAGAGACATCCGGGTAAGGAATCACAGCCCCAATCATCCCCATCAAAAGTTTCTTTGGTTCTTGTCCACAATTGAGAAAACGACGGGGTTGAGTCTCTTGAGATTCTTTACAAGGAAATTTTTCATTTAATTTGAGAACAACTGACCCCGTGACACTTGACAGGAGAGCCGGAAGACTACATCTGGTAGTGGCTCTAATCTCTTTGAGAATACTTAAATTAATGGGTTGGGACCAAGTATGATGACTTTTTCCAGAGAATTCTCGAGTGACGAAACGATTCTTGACAGTGGCAGCAGTTAAAATAGTTTTCAAAATGGTGGAGAAACCAAAAAGAACACAACGAAAAAAATGGAAAACTTGATCACATTTTGACATTCGATTTGGAGCCATAGGATCTCCAGTATAAGGGAATTCTTCATCCATCATACAATTACTTGTCATCAACAGGAAGGAAGCTAATAAATAAAATTTAATTGTATTTAAAAATAATTATTATATTTAATTTATTTAAGTACCTCCATCCATGTATGAATGATGACATCGAAAAATACGAGCACTCCGAATTTTAGTTCCGGGCGTCAATCTAAAATTCCCATTTCCATGCTCCTTCACTTCATGGTCATACACAAAACTTGGGAAAATGACCTCTTCCCATTGAGGTTGACTCTCATCCATGTCCACAGCCAGTCCATTAAGAATATTCATGAGACCCGACTCGGTGACGACAGTGGTGACGGTAGAGTCATCATCAGTTTGAATTTTGAAAGCAAATTTGGAATTGCCCATTTGATGATCATGTTGATTAATAACTTTGATATGATTGTTGATGTCAAAATTGTCCAATTCTTTCCAACAATAATATCCAAATTGTCTCGTATAAATTGTTTTGAGTTTATGGAAGGGTCTCTGACCATTCTTTCCCTTGTAGTTGATGACTTTGGTGAGGAATTTTTGTCCATAGACTTGTGGGTCAATTTTATCTTTGTAAATAGTTAGGATGAGAATATTTCTTGAATTACCAAATTTTTTGAAGGAAAATATATTATCCGCTCCATCCGTCACTAACTTTACTTTACCTCCCGTGTGAGTCTTTAGGAGGGGAGTTATTACGGCACGACGAACAAATTCATTCAAAAACCACACTGCAAGAGCTAACGGAAATAGGGAGGTGGTGAGAAGAATTGATAAAATTGTCTTGATGGTCCTAATTGGTATTTTTCTTATAAACGACAACACTGTGTACAATTTACTCGTCATAATTGATTTTATTTAGTCTTTTTTTTCCTTTACCATTACACTTGCACAAACTTTTTTTTTGCAACCACTATTTTAATTCCTGGGGACTATTTTTTGAAATTAACTTTCTCAACTCATGAATGAAAAATATAATTTGTCGTGCACGAGAACCTTGGCATGTACAAATCTTGTTGTGAAATGAGTGCAGAGTACAAAGAGAAATGTATGGTGACTTGTTCATGATAGTCTCCCATGTTGACGTTGGCTATGACTCAGAGGGTTTATTAAGGGTAGGATATTTTTAAATGGAAAAAGAGAACAGTTTAGTTAGTGGATCAAATTTAGTGACAATCAAGTACAAGGAGATAAGGAATATTTAATGAAAATTTCTTTTCGTGGACAGATTCATCTTATCTACTTTTGACTGTTGACACTTCACTTATTTTTTGACTTG
Organism: Arrhopalites spinosus; assembly: GCA_034700945.1. Lineage (NCBI taxonomy): Eukaryota > Metazoa > Arthropoda > Collembola > Symphypleona > Arrhopalitidae > Arrhopalites > Arrhopalites spinosus. The sequence goes on from JAQIVZ010001577.1 coordinate 28,082, forward strand.
TCAAAGTATTTTTGGTTCATTTCTTTTGTATGAGAACCATTTTTGAGCTGAGTTCACTTTGACCTGTAAAGGGCACATGAATTTATGTAAATAAAATGAATAGAATTTCAATCGTTTGCAGATGGAACGTTGATAGCGTCCCCCTCCCCATTGTAGGGAGGAGACAAGCTCTACGGCGGCATGAATTGAATCAAAAATTCCATTTAAAAAAAAAGTTTCTTTATTTGTTCATTAAATTATTTAATTACAGTCAAATCATGTTCAAAAAGTAAGTTTATTTATATATCTTACTCCTCTTTGCATGTCCATTTTTTGTATTGTAATAATGGGCCATGTGGAAATGAACTATTAGTGATATTGAAATACCATTTCTTACCGGCTTGTGTAATCTTTCTGTGTAGAAATATGTTAATTTTTATTTTATTTTTTGTACAGGTTTGATGAAAAGGAAAATGTCTCTGGGACACAACAGCTAAAGTCTTCGGTTCAGAAAGGAATTCGAGTAAAAGTATTAGAATATTATCCGGACCTTGAAAATCATATGGATTTAATACTTCCAAAAAAGGAGAATTTTAAATTAGTTAAATGTCATGATCATATTGAAATATTGGTCAATTCTACTGGGGAACAATTATTTTTTAAGCACAGGGAAGGAGCTTGGTTCCCTACTCTGAAACTACTACATAAATGTAAGTATCTTAAATTATGATTCATAATTTTAAAATGTTTACAGTTTTAAAGTTAACACTTTAATGAAATGTTGTTTCTAATATTTTAGATCCGTTCATGTTAGCACCACAACAAGTTGATAAGGGAGCGATTAAATTTGTTCTATGTAAGTGTGTTGTATTTTGAATGTTTGTACAAAAATATTAGATCATTAGATTAGATGTTGTTTAATTTTTTTCAATTCTTAAAAATGTTACAGCTGGTGCTAATGTAATGTGTCCAGGGTTGACGTCAAAAGGTGGTAAACTGTCAGATGTACCCAAAAATACAATTGTGGTAAGTAACTCACAATACTCTTGTCTTGTATAATATTTTATTTTATGCACATGTCAATTTTTTAAATGATTTATTAATTAAATCTGAAATTAATGTACAATTTTTTAAATACAATTTTGTAGGCCATCATGGCAGAAGGAAAGCAGCATGCCCTCGGTATAGGAATTACGACAATATCCACAGAAGAAATGTAAGAATTTTACATCATTATTTGATTAATTTAATTAATTAAATTATCAATGACGTATTTTCATACAAAATATTAATCGTCTTCTTTTTGTTATCTTTTTCTTTTCCAGTTTGAAAGTTAACAGAGGTGTGGGAATTGAAACAGTTCATTACTTAAATGATGGGCTATGGACAATGAAACCTGTAAAGTAAAATTTACAAGAGATCACACTAAAAAAAGTTTGATCACTCAAAAGATTTGTCCTAAATTCATTTTCTAAAAATTTTATAAAATATGTAAGTATATTTTCTGTTTTAATGATTTTAATACTACAGTAGCTTGGAACTTAAAGTCTTATTGCAAAAAAAAATATTTAATAATAATGTGAATTAAAACTCATCAAATTACCTTTCAATTTTTATAATTGGATCGGTCATTTAATTTCAAAATGTCATTTGTAAAAAAATTCATTAACTCACATCCACTAAGTAAGTACAATTTACTTAAATATCAAAATATTAGACTCTGTTTGATAACACGAGCATATTTGTTGCACAGAGGTACCTAACCCTTTCTTTAAATAACATTAATAAAATTTCATTGTAAATAGAAAATAGATGGATACTGGATAGGCATTCGTATAGCATTAGCTGATAAGATGAGGATTTTAAAAGCAAGGTTGGGAACGATATTGATGCTAAAAGTGTTTTTGAATGTGAATCATGCGTGTGGATGCATCCCCGTATTTATAAAATGAAATTCACAATAAAATCATTCTTAATATGATTATAATATTTCTACCTATGCAAATATAGAAAAAAGAAAGAGTAAGAGAGTGAGAGAGAGAGAGAGAGAGAGAGAGAAGAAACAAGATTAAACCGGTCCTCATAAATAGTTCATCGTCCGATGGAGTATGTGCTATATCATTCCTTCTCTATTTTCTCGGGTCACTCAAGCATTTCAAATCCAGGTAGACGAGATGCAAACAAACTTTATGCGTCTTCCAAAGGGATGAAAAACAAGTGGAAAGTAAACAGAAAAACTCATTCCTTTTTCTTGTGCATACTTACTACAGAGAGAAAAAAATGTAGGCAAGAATATTAAATTATATTTAGATATACCCACTACAATTGCACCAGCAAATTAGGAACTAACGGACAGTTTAATTTATGTAAATAATGTTCCCA
>JAQIVZ010001578.1:0-30440 GCA_034700945.1 Arrhopalites spinosus
TAACTTGTTCAAAAAATTTAAAAAATACAAAATGAAGAGAAATTCAAGAGGATTCTAACCATATAATCTACTTTCTGATAAATCAACTTGGCTGAATGCTAGAGGTCAAAATCGGAGTGGGTGCTTTTTACCCGATCGTCCCCTAAAGTTTATGGAAATTTTATCGCTGTGTCAAATTTAAGTTTCGAGGTTCATCCGGGTGAGTGTGTGGGCTTGCTTAAAATAAATGGAGCGGGAAAAACGACATTTAAAATGTTGACTGGTGACTCATTTCCAAGTAATGGTGACGCTTTTATCCGAAATAAGAATTGTAGTCTTGGAAAAACCCGCCTTAATTTTGTCGCAAATATCGGATACTGTCCCCAATTTGATGCCATTTTGGGTGTCCTCAGTGGTCAGCAAATGCTTGAGTTATTTTGTGAACTTAGGTGTCATGCAGGTCAAGAGAAGGTCAAGGATGTCGCAAGAAGTTGGCTTGAAAAATTTGGACTACAGGCTAGTGGCCGTGTCCCTTGTAAGAGGTACAGTGGGGGCATTAAAAGAAGATTGAGCACAGCTATGGTCATGATTGGTGATCCTCCTATTATCATGCTTGATGAACCAACAAAGTGACCTAAGTGACCTTTGACCTTTAAAAAAAATAACATTCTTTTTTATTTTTATTGTTTTCCGGTTACAGTGGTGTTGATCCAATTGCGAGGAGACAATTTTGGAAAATATTAAAAGCCACGCGACAGGTGGGGCAGGCGGTGATTTTGACGTCTCATAGTTTCAAAATTTGAATATCGGGGGGGGGGGGGGGAATATTGTAGGCGGGAAATTTAAAATGTTGTGATTTTTGGTGCGTACAGTATGGACGAATGTGAAGCTTTATGTAACCGCCTGGGGATTTTACGCAAAGGTCAACTTCAATGTATAGGGACTGTGGGCCATTTAAAAAATAAATTTGGACAGGAAATCATTTTAACTGTCAAATTAAAAGTGGTGAAATTTGGAATGACAGGATTTGAATTGCCAACAAAAAGAAAAGCCTTGAGTTTATTAATTCATACCAAATGGGTCCTAATTATTGTGCCCCCTAGAAACAATGTTCCTCCCCCTAATAATTTTACCCCTAATAATCATAAATGTCCCCTCTGAAATCATAATTGTCCCCCTAGAAAATATTTATTATCCCCCTAATCATTTTATCCCTACAAATAAAATAATTTATAATAATTTAACCTGTAGACAATTTTGATTTTACCTCCGGACATTTTGGCCTTAAAATATTTATTTTACGTTTTAAAATTTGAGTTTTTTAAATTACATCAATTGACCCGTATAGAAGAATTATTAAGTTAAAGTTATTAAGTTAATTATTAAGTCCATCATGGACTCTCCATGAAATCAAAATGATTAATTCAAGTAATTAAAGAAATAATAAATAAATTGATAAACTGGAGACCCAAAAGTAATTTTTAATTTCAAGATTCTCGGCTCAAAGCTGTGGTCATTTTTCTGGGCCGACATGAACCTTTCTTTTTTCCAATAGAGATGTCAAGTTGATACTCTGTTGGAATTTGAAAGAAACTCAGCTTGAAAGAAATCCCAATGATGTGTTTACAAATGTAATCCGTTTGAAATTTTGGACACGTACATGAGCCACTTTTTCAGTCAGAAGATTTAAAAACAATTTTCCAGGTGCCAAATTCAATCTCTTTGTACTTTTCAAAACTGGTCCAACTTTTCTCAGTGCGACTTGTTTCATACAACTTGATAGTATCTTGTGTCAATTCAGAGCCAAAGAAGGAACTAATGGCAGCATAATGAATTTTGCGGCTTCGATTCGATTTAATATCAGCAAGCAGTTGCCATTGAAATGTCATCTTCTGGAGCTGGACAGTAATAGTGGGATTTTTCGAAAATAATTTTACATTTGGTTGATTAGAATCACGGTCAATTGACCAATTTTTGACTATTTTCAGCATTTTTGGTAAAAACATTTGAAGTGGTAATTTTTTTATTTCTGCAAGGGCTTTAATTTGAGCATTTTGAGACTCCTCTGCGTTATTTGTACATGGAACTCCTGGGGCCCGTCCAGTAAACCAACCATCAGCTTTGCTTATCCACTGTTGCACAAAGTAGTCGACAAATGCTTGAGCGCCCTGGTCATGCCAATTTTGCCGCCAGAGGTCACAAGCCTTCTCGAACATGGATTGATCAGCTGCTAAGTGAAGACATTCAATGTTCTTTATGATGTCTTCCGGACTTTTTTTTTGATTTTATCAGTGACATTTTTTTTCGAATGTTTCGAACCACATGGGCCCAGCAGTGCACACGAACCCGAGGGCCAAACACAGCCTCAAATCCATTGGTAATGGCTTCAGCTGAGTCAGCCACCAGAATATGTGGAACAAAAGGGCGCAGAGACAGTTTTTCAATTTTTATTTTTACTTGTTCAAAAATGTATGCAAAGTCATCAGTAGTTTCGGAAGAGCACATTTCGAGGGCAAGTGGGTGACATTTCTTGTCCCTGTTTGTTGTCCCCACAACTTGAACCGGGAATCCATTCCATACTAACTTGTACGTTGAGTCAGCATGGAGATGAACAGTTTCAGTGCCAATATTTAGTAGGCGCTTTGTTGCAATGACGACGCGAAGACGGGGGAAAGGAAGCTCAATTGTTTGGTAAGCTAAAATGAAGGGGCAATCTATTTCTGTCTTGTAAAGGTGGAGTTTCATTGTAGTGGTCCTCACATCATTTTGAAAAGTCCCCGTAAGTTGGCATTGGAGAAGTCAACGTTTTTTTTATGCGAGCCAAAAAATTGTTTAGACGAGTTATTTCAACCTGGCCAACTCCATCTTCTCTTAATCTCAAATTAATTTTTTGCGGCTTTGTGATTCCAAGTTGATACAGTTCTTGAATTTTTGACTTTTGATTTGCGGAAAACTTTTGAACAGAATGAACATGAGGTTCAGTGGACTGAAAAATTGTGACTTGAAAATTGTCCAGTGGTTTACTCAAATAAATTGCCGCCCGACATGTGTCCTGACGAAGTCGCATGCAGTCATAATAAATGGTTGTTGGGCCGTCTAATTTATGATTCGTCCGTCCGTCCGTAAACCCAATGGTTTTGTGTCTTTACTAATTCCTCAGCCTCAGTACTAGAAGAAAAAGTCTCTAGTTGAATCCATTCTCTGTTAAAGTTGAGTCTTGGTTTTTTTGACATTGGAGCTTCGAGGTCATCTTGGTTAGAATCATCATTATTTTGTTGGGTGACGAAAATCAAGTTTTCAAATTCATCATTGTCGCTATTTTCACTTGAAATACTCAAACTGTGAATGGAATTTGGGGACTCGAGGCATTTTTGTTGTTCATTCGAGAATGAATTTGAAACTTCTTTTTCATTAGAAGAGTTGTCATAAAAAGAGTCTGAAAATGTGAGGAAAATATTATTATGCACTATTCCCTGTTAAATAAAATATTTATAAAGTAAACTTACCAAGATTAGAAAATGAGTCATCGGCAAGAAGATGGCCACCATCGAGAGCATCTTTATCAGTTTCCTTTTCTGAATCCTCACACCAATATGTACATGCATTGCGACTGGATGGTCCTGCCTCAGAGTCCATGATTAATTTAAATATAATTCCAACTTCCTTGAATTTTTTTTTCTAAGACGCGTCAAATGTGTCGTCAAAGAGACCGTGGTATGGATCAGGCGACTCTTTCTAGCCCCTGTAGTTTATTTATAACTTTCTTTGAAATTGCGCCTAAAGCTCCTTCGACGCATTAAACTGCCCGAATGTAAAACAAATTGTCTACGGGTTAAATTATTATAAATTATTTATGATTTATAGAAGTAAAATGATTAAGGGGATAATAAATATTTTCTAGGAGGACAATTATGATTTCAGAGGGGACATTTATGATTATTAGGGGTAAAATTATTAGGGGCATAATAATAATTTTTTAGGGGGATAATTATGATTTCTAGGGGGAAAAACATTGAACATTAATAAATTAATACTTAGGGGGAGAAGCAGTATTTTTAAAGGTAAAATTATTAGGGGGAGAAATATTACTTTTTAGAAGGAGGAACATTGTTTTTAGGGGGCACAATAATGTTTTCCCATACCAAATTACCACCACGTAAATTAACGGATGAAAATCAGGTGAGTAAATAAATTCAGGAAATAATTTAATTAGTAATTAACAATTAAATTAAATAATGTGTAGAATATCATCGAATTCCATCTTTTAAACACAAAACTGAGACTGAGTCATGTGTTTGAGACAATGGAGAAAATTCAAAATGGCGAGGTGAATGATGAAGATGACAAGGGGTCTGGGTCTGGTCAGGTGAAGCAAGATAATTTAATTGAAGATTATTATGTAATGAAGACATCCTTGGAACAAATTTTTCTTTCTTTTGCTAAATGAGCATTGCATTTAAACTTAATTTGTAGTTAAAATTTTATTAAAATAATAATTATTATTTTTAGTTAACTTCATAAAATCATGAAATTGTTAATAGGGGAGAAGCGGGTAAAAACCAACCACGAGAGTTTTCGAGTGTAGCGAGATAATGAGACTCTCCAGAAAGAAAATAAAAATATTTCTAGAAAGCCCTCAACTTTCTCCACATTCTGTATATCTTGAATTCTATTTAAATGAATGGTGCTAATTGCAATTAAATATTGAAAATAGAGACTTTTTTGGGATATGTCGGGTAAAAACCAACCACTCTATTTAAAATTAAAAAACAAATACTTATTTTTCTCTCCCTCCTCCCTTGATTTTTTATCGAATACTAGGCATCATTCCCCAGCATAATGGTGTATTAGATCATTAAAAAATAATTTATTTGACAAGATTAGAATTTTTATACGATGGTTGGTTTTTACCCGCCAGTTTTCTAGGTACTCCGTAATGTATTTTTTTTATTTTGATGTTTTGTCTCATAAAAATAAATCTATTGATCATGGAATTTTGCGGCTACAATAATTAAACGGGCACCGAGTGGGGTTCAAAAAAACATGTGGACACCAACCCCCCAGCTATTATCTCTTGATTGTTATTTACGATTTAGTGACTGGTTGGTTTTTACCCGCGGTTGGTTTTTACCCGCCTCTCCCCTATTTACAAGACAATAAATTTTAGAATTTCATATAGAATTTCATGTAGAGGGAAATTTTCTTTACGTAATACAAAAAGAGACTAGGGGTCCCGGGTTCATCAGGATTTGAAATTGTCATATTATGTTTAGCATTTAAAGTTATTTTTTTCTTTTCCCGTGTCTTTTTTTAAAAGAAGACACGTGAACCACGTTAGTCCCAATGTCAAAAAACGGTCACCTGACAGTCATCGCTGCAACGATAGACATTCCCGTCGTCAACCAAGTGCACGTGCTAGAGCTGTAGGGGAGGACGATCTAAATAAAGCCGGGTCTAAATAAAGCCACCTCCTTCTCGTATAGATATCTTCTAAACGGCTTGACAGAATCATGTGAAACTTTTTTCATTTAATCTAGAAAGGTAAAGCATGGACTTGGCTTAAAAACATTTAGTTCAGGTCGCATGCTGATTTTTTGAAAAATTGGAAAAAATGGCACTTTTTTTCTAGTCAGTTGAATACGATTGAAAATTTCAGGGAATTAGCACGTAGAAATTCATATGGAAAAACACAATTTTGAAACTTCACAAATTGTTCACTAACAGCCCACTTGTTAAGGTTCAGTTTGCCATATCAAACTTGTTAATTGACACTGTAGTTTGGTAATGGCAATTAATTTTTTAACTCAATTTTAGTTAACATTGTGCTTGAGAAAAAAAATCACCCAAATCTAAAAAACACCGGCACAAGCTCACATGCTCTCGTTTTGACTTCTTTGTCTCGTCCACACTTTTTAATGAATTGGGATGAATTCTTTTGCCTATTTCATGAATTGACAAACTGGAATGCTGAAGTATGACTTAATTATTGATGAAGGTTCAACAATATAAGTATGACTTAACTATTGATGAAGGTTCAACAATATAAGTGTGACTTAACTATTGATGAAGGATCAACGATGAATGATGACTTAACTATTGATGAAGGATCAACGATGAATGATGACTTAACTATTGATGAAGGATCAATGATGAAGGATGACTTAAATATTCATGAAGGATCAATGCTGAAGGATCAATGCTGAAAAATGAGTTAATTATTGTAATAATTTCAAAAATAATAATTTATTGGTCATTTTTAAAATTTAAGTTACAAAATGCACTTTTGCGACAACAAACAACGCAAAAAGTAATCATCAATAATCATCAATCTTTTTGTGAGAAACTTTTTTTATTACATCCTTTTTTGACTGTTTACTCAGCTTCGAGACAACTTCATTCTCATTTTGAACTTGACGCTTGAAACGTTTAGGAGTCCTAATTGTGGTCAAATTCTTAAGTTTCTTCTGCTTAACTTTTTTTACGTTTTCTGCATACTCAGGCGAAGTTAATATTTCAGACTTTCCTTTTGTTGACCTTCTGGTAGAACTGGGACTTGTTGTAGATTGTCCGACATCAAATTCCTTTGGCTTTATCTGAAATTAAAGTTTCATAAAAAATATTCAATAACTTGCAAAAAAACTTGACTACATTTTTATACCTTGAAACCGCTTGGTTTAATAAGCATTTCAACATCTTCATTACTTTCATGAATAATAATATTGTCCAAGGCATCTTCATCATTTTGAATTCGATTCATCACTACGTCTTCAACTATAGCATCAATGTGTATGGAAACAATTTCACTTGAAATTTCAGGAGGAAAAGAATCGGCCACTTTAAAATCCCCTGTAGAAAATACGGATCGATCAGGCCCATGAATTTTACTTGACCATATTTCAGTTTTAGTAAAACTATTTTCAGCTATTGAAGGAGTAGCTGACTCCAAATAAGCTGATTTTACTAGTGCTGAAATGTCACATTCTTGCAATCTTTTTTGCTTATTATTTTTCGTCCATGTACTTAGACCTGTACTATACCGAGCTTTCATGGGGTCAAAAAGACCAACATCACATGGTTGTAACTTGTGGCTTGTGTGAGGTGGAAGGGTTAATAATTGAATATTATTTTCCTTTGAATACTCAATGGCATGATAACTACAATGACTAGAATGGTTGTCTAGTATCAATAAAATTGGATTAGTTAAAGTTGGGTGGACATGACTTGAAAAGTGAATCAGCCATTGTAAAAAAATTTCCTCAGTACTCCAACCATTAGAATTGATCTCTTGTACACTCTCAGGTGGCCCAAGTCGAATAAATCTTTCATCCAATTTTCTTTTCCTGCCAAACACAAACATAGGAGGGACATACTGACCAACGGCACTAAAACAATCAATAAATGTCACAAGCTTTTCCCTTTCTATACTTTTCATAGTGCCGACTTGACGGGTCCCTCTTATAGCAATGACTATGGAATTATCAGCCTGCAAATTTAAATAAAAAAGATCGTACTTCAGCATTCATCATTCAACAATAGTTAATAATTAAGTCATACTTCAGCATTCATCATTCAACAATAGTTAATAATTCAGTCATACTTCAGCATTCATCATTCAACAATAGTTAATAATTAAGTCATACTTCAGCATTCATCATTCAACAATAGTTAAGCTCCAGCATTCATCATTCAACAATAATAAAGCTTCAGCATTCATCATTCAACAATAATTAAGTCATAATTCAATCTTACTTCAGTAATGGAAAGACCGGACTCGTCAACATTGAGTATTTGTGATGGTCGGTACTTATGTTGTTGATTTAGGAACTCGAGTTGATCAAAAAATCTAGACACGGCAGACCTGTTGAATCCTCTAGCACGAGCTAGGCAGGTTGGCTCTGGTTTTCTGTATGTCAAGTTTGGATGTCTTGCCATAAAATCTCTTATAAATACTTCTCCTGCTTCTTGTTTCTTCAAATTGAAACGATGGTCAATTCCATTGGATTGTGCCAAGCGAAATACAAGACGGCCTAATGATCTTCTCGTGAGACCATAAAACCTGTCAATTAAATCATTTATTCAATTCATTAGAATAATTGGCAATGACAAAAAAGTAAGAAATAAGTTGCGGAATAATCATACATTTCGCTCATCTCCATCAAATACTGCACAATTTCTTCCTCTTGATTCTTAGTAAAAGTTTGAGTAAATCGTCCTTGAGTGAGACAACGATCCGGCAAGGGAATGTTCGTGTCAACATAACGAGTAAGGACAGTGCGGGAAATTCCATAGTATTTTGCTGCAGCTCTTTGACTAACTACATTAGATCGTACATCGTTAATTGCTGAACTTAAAGTGTCAGGATCGACTGGATTATTTTTACGCTGATACTTTACCACTGCAACAAAAACTATAAAATGAGATGATGATTTTTTCAAGATTATGAACATTAAAATGATGAAAGTAGGAATATATTATAGGTACTTGTTGTTTACTTACTTATTATTGAAGGCGAGAAGAGAAAAGACCCAAATAACAGCAATTGTAATTCTTTTACAAAACGACAAAAAAAATTACAAAAGTTTTGGAATCTACAAAACGAACCTTGGCGCATAAAAGTCAGCGAGATCTATAGAGAATGTGTTTTCAAAGGTGGTTTTTTAACTAGGGGGGTTGGATTTTTTTTCTCGTAAAGTTGCGTTTGGTACCCTCTTTTCGCAGGGTCCACACACACCTTTAACCTTCAAAATAAATCTTGCCCTTCTACAATAATCTTAAGCATGAGTTGATTGAGCTGTATGCCACTTTTGGTGAAAAAACAATGTGTCGTTTGATAGATATTTGCCAAAGAACAAACCGGCTTTATTTAGATCGTCCTCCCCTATAGGATTAATTGGAAACCACAAAACAGCGTTTAAATTTCCCTTCAAGCCTTCATATTTGAACAAACCTCATTTTTTAAAATATCTGATTCTCTTTATTGTCAAGCCCTGTCAATTCACACATTACACATCCAATTAAGTTTTGCACATTTTGGAATTCATTTAAATCAATTCAATTTTAATTTAAATTATTTCCATTCAGTGAAACAGTAATGGAGGAGTATTTGAAAAAAATTAGTGGCTTATTTAAAAAAGTTAATAGAAGTCCTGTCACATCATCAAATCTGACTCTGTGGTTTAATTAGGTTCATTTGTTATTTAATGAAAAGAATTAAATTGAATGAAAACCAAGTGTGGCTAAATTCCCTATAAATAATTTGTCTATTTCACAATTTGCATCATTCCCTTTGAATTACACAAGCCTTTAATTTTCAATTAAAATATTCACCATCATCATGATTTGGTCAAGTCTTGTACTCATTGGGACTCTCAGTGTCGTCCTCAGTCAAGGTTTGGGTGATTTGCCAAAAAATAAAATTTTATACTTGGAATCTTTTAATTGGGTCACCATTTGTAAAAATTAATTAACTTTCTACTTTACAGCTTTCACTCCAGACAATTCCATTCTAGGCTCGGACGTTTTTAGTAAAATATTTTTCAAAATGATTAATTTTTATTTTCACAAATTTACAAAATTTCTTATTAATTATTCAAAAAAATTATAAAATGATATTAATATCAACACTAATTAATTACAATTAAATCATTTTTATTTCTCTTACTCACAGAGGATGCTGTGCGAACCGTTCGTCTCGCAAAGTTTTACGCAATAATTCCACCCCAGGTGAGTCTCCATTAATTAATCGCCATTTTGATTGTACCTGACAAATTGTCTCCTAATGAATTGCATGCTTAATGGTAGCCAATGGGTGAGCATGGAAAAAAGTATGGGGAACCTCGGACATGGCAACAAAATGATGATTTTTGTAAGGCCCAAAATATCGGTCGAGCTGGCTATGAAAATCCCACCATTCAAGACCACATTGTTCTCCGACGTCTCCTCACGGAGCAAGCCACCAATTACAGTAAGTTCCCATTTTTTGAATTTGCAATTTATTTTCTTGGAAAATTATTGACGAGAAAGCTTGACAAAGATGACATAAATTGGCGCTATTTTTCAGGTTTCAAATTCTGGACGAGTGGTTACGACCAAGGGTCTTATGTGTGGACCACGAACAAGAATAGGACAGTGGAAGATCGTGTGTACTGGCCCCCAACCTCTACAATGCCCGATGAGCATTTTTGGGCAGCCAATCAGCCGTTCCATAGCAACCGAGGCGTCTATTTGGTTTGGAATCATGTCGAAAAAACTTTGAAAGGAGCTGTGGCGGATGTCAATGAAAAATTTGGAACTTTTTGTGTCAGGAATGCCCCAGAAGGCTCTGGCTATACTAAATTTGACAATTGAATATTTTTGGGCATCTTTACAATTAATTTCACATCAAGTGTGAAATAATAAATTGTTTTAAAATGAATAAAAATTTAAATTGTTGAGACAATGAATTATTAATATTTTCACATTGTGTATTCCACTGTTTCTAATAAATGGCTCCAATTTGGGTTTATAATTTATTATCATTTTGATTACGAATGAATGATAGTAAATAATTTATAGTTAGGAAAATTACAACTCCATGGGCACAAGTTTTCAGTCTCAGCAGGCGTATGTCAATAATAAAAAAAATGGTTCGGAAAATTAATTTTCAAACATTTTTTGGTTTCGTATTCAACTTTTTTCATTTTGTGACTGAATGATTTAGTTCATAATCAAAATAAAGGACCTATACTCTATTTCATACTGGCTTGCATGGCATTTAATGTGGAAAAAAGGATTAAATTGCTGGTCAAATAAAATTAGGTGAATGGAGTAAATAAGAGCAAATAATAATATTTTTTGTTTGTTAATTTAAATTCAGTCTACACATGCGCCATCACGTGCCCACGCCTTCAAGCCTTAACTTTTTATTTCTTTTTCTTTTTGAAACTTTTATGCAACCCATCTAATATGAAGACACAGAAACGAAATCACAAAATAATTTCAATTAAGCCCACCAAAAATGTTCTACAATGGTTTAATATAAAATGAGCCAAACCAAAAGCAAATATTTTCACCACAAATAAATTGGTTTACAAGTCCATTATGCTGGAAAATTGAATTTACACAATAATTTTATTTATTGGTGAGGTGGCTCGGTTATAAAAAAAATCGGTTTTACAGGTCAATTGACATGCGCATGCTACTAACTAAAAACGTGGGTGGGTCACAATTTAAAAGCATTAAATTATATTGGAGCTGACAATTGACCCACTTGAATTTTGTTCCCTGTGAATAATTTTCATTGTCAATCGCAAAAGCATCGGTCAAAATTCAAGGATAAGTTTTTCTCATTTTGAAAACAAAGAATCACCATGACCACCCGAGTCCTCCCTCTATTAGAGCCCAACCGGCCAAAATCAATCAATTTACACCACAAACCAGTGCTAACCATTTACCTGAGAAAAGTCTTATTAAAATACGGTCAATCCATGAGGTGGTTCAAATGGTTAAAAAATGAAGTGAAAATGAAGGGAATTGGCGGAATTATAAATTTTCCAAATCTCCGTTGGACCATTGGTACATTGGCAAGTATCCTCATGCTCAAACCCTTCCGGTTCAACAAAAATAAAGGGCTTTTTGAAAAAGGGTCTACACTCCGAGTCCGAATTTGGACACTCATAACCCTCATTTTAATTGCTCGAGTTCTATTCAACTTTTCTTTAGTAGCCAACACAAAATTTTGGAAACAATTTGTGGGACAAAGTAAAGCTGCCACGGACTACATTGCGACCATTCTGAGCGCCAGTTATCTTGTTCTGTACTTCATCATGCAACTCACATTTCTCTTCAAAATGGACATGGCTCACTGGCCATTAAATACATTCCTCACAATTCACAAGGATTTCTCCAGTACTTAAAAGTTTATTTAACATTTCAAATTTGAACCACCAAAAAATTACATCTTGATTTTATTACAGGAAAAATGTTGAATGGGAAATGGGCCCTCGATGCGACTCCCGAGTTTGCGCCAATCGTCCTCATGATTGTGTTGATGGTCTTGATCATTATGGGGCCGGCCAACGTGGCGGCGTACAGATTAATTGTGGAGATGCCCGATGGAATTTTTTTCCTAGCTCATCATGCTTGTGCTCTCCATCAATTTTATTGGGGTCACGAAGGTCATCTGTGTCCGATTGGGCTCCGAAACGTTTTCATTGGCATTGATGCGATTTTGGTGTTTTATGTAGTCGTTTCTACTACTGCCTGGGAGATTATTTGCATCGCCCCTCTTCTGGCTCTCGTCTTCATCAGGCTTATGAAGTAAGAAATCCTTGTGTTGACCGGCAATTTCAAAATTTATTTATTTATTGTTTTTTTTCAGTCAAATAACTTGGGAAATGAAGGAAATGTTGAAATACTACAGACAAATTGAATTATTGGTGAAACTCAGTCTTGATTTTGTGAATCCATTTATCCTCTGCACGTATGAAATGACTGTTGTATTTCTTGTGGTCATGTTGAATAGCCTGACAATTCAAGGTCATGTCAACGGCTCGGGTGCCCTATTTTGTTTGATGATGTCCATTGAAATTACTATTTTTGGTTATTCTATTATTCGTCTCTCTGCTTACTTCCATTCCATGTCTAAAGAATTCATTGAACGCCTCACTATGGAGGCTAGGCTTCATTCTGTGGAGAATTCAAAGATGGCGCTTTGTACGGTCAAGGCACTGACTCTGGTTTCGGTGAGAGTGGCAAGTTTTTATTTTTATGATGCAGAGTACGCCCTTGGATTTATTCATTCTGTTGTGAGCTATACTGTCTCGTATCTCCTTCTTTTTTGAACATTCCCGCAATTTTATTTATTAAAAAGGAGTTTACTTTGTACCTTGATAGTTTTATTATACGAAAAAAAAGAATTGTTAAGTGGACACATCCATTTTCGTATACATAAAATTTAAATAATAATTTAGAAAAATAATCAAGTACTTTAATTAAATATTATTAATTTCATTTCATTGGGATTCCAAAATGGGCTCAAAAATTATTTGACATTTTGGTGGTTTTAAAAAAAGTCAAAAGTTTCATCGGTTGACACTAAATCTCCTCCCTCTGATTTTGTACTTGCCGCTTTTATTGTGTAACGTCGCAAAACTTTGGCAGGAAGAAGGACCATAATGTTCATGGCATAATTTGATCCTGGGCGCCGCCTTTTACCTGAAGGTCAAGGTCAAGATCATTAATATTTATTTACAATAATAATTGAATTAATTTTTTTAATTTACCAGTACTAAAAGCGACCATATTGTCAGCCATTGTCCGATCAATTAATATACGGCCATTTTGTTTTTCCTTACAAATAAATCGATTTGGTCGAAAGGTTATAGGGTCATCCCATGTCTTTTCTGTGTAATTTAGATTGTACAAATTGCCCACTACAAATGAACCTTTGGGGATGACATGACCTCCAATTTTTGTATTGGCTGACACCAAATGAAAAATGAGGGCTCTTGGTGTAGCCACTCGTAGAATTTCGAGGACTGTGGCTCCAATCATTGAAAAACTGAATGAAAAAGGTCAAAAGGTCAGTTTTAATTATTTTAAAAGCTCATTAAATTACGAAATTGTTTCTATCAGCCATATCGTGTTCCATGCCATTTTCTATTGGTCCAAGGACTTGATTTAGCTCCTCCCTTATTTTAGTCTGAGCCAATGGATTGTTAATTAAATAAACAAGTGACCATTGAAATGTCAACTCGACCGTTCCATTTCCCCCCAAATTCACATCCATGAGGGCTGCTCTTAACCTTTTTCTGAAATTAATTTAATTTAATTACTGGATAAAATTAAAATTAATCTTTAATGGTAACTTACTTGCTTGTGGGCCAGAAAATGCGGATTTTTTAATTCCATTTTGTTCCAGTAGACTCCGTCGCTGGAGAAAAGATTCAATAAAATTTGGTTCTTTCAAATTTCCCTCAATTTTATTTAAATCCTTCTCATTCTCATCAATCACCCCATTCATAATTGGTCATATTTTTTGAATAATCCCGCCAAAATTTAAAAGTACTCGTGGTTGGATACCCTAAAATTTTAAAATTGGGCCGAAAAGTGTGGGCCAGAAACTTCCCTGGAAGGCCCCCATCGTCCCATGAAATTCTCGAATGACTTGACCAAAATTTTCTTCCAATTTTTGACCAGTGCAAGGAAGCCACGTGATATTAAAGAAAGACACGGTCAACAATTCTTGGAGGGAGACTGGGTCACCTTTTGTGTTGGCTAAAGTTGTCATCAGGTCATTGACCCCTTGTATCATGAGAGACTCTGACCCTGTCTCGATTGTGGCAGTCGCATGACTCATTTGGTGAATTGTTTTGACTACAAATTTCCTCACTTCCGGCCATCCTTGGGAGGCCGAGCAACCAGTACCTAAATAAGTAATTTTGTCGTCACGTGATATTTTTTGGGCGGTAAATTTTGGAAAAATAAAAGTACCAATGTCACCACCAGCGTAAGTATTGAAGGCACTGTGAAGGAGCTGTTCCCTATAAATTTGGGGGTTGTTGAACGCTTCTTGTACCAACTCCATCGTGTTTAGAATGACAAGACTAGAGAAAAGTAACATTTTTTTGGATTTCCCGCTGTAATTAATTTGCAAATTGTTTTTTTTTAGTTACCGCTTGCCAAGGATAGAAATTTGGTAAATGTTGCCAAAAGATTGAGACCATTTTGTAAATAATTTGTGGGGTGCTCTCGTAAATTGTTTGAGATTTTGAACAAATTGTAAAGTACTGGGACCTTTTATTGTAATTACAAATTAATTAAAATTTTAAATTAAAAATTAAATTCACTTCTCAAAAAATGTCAATGAAATTAATACCCGGGAGTTGACAATTTTGTCCGAGTTTCCTTGCCCATTTGAACAGAAGAATACAAATAAAAATACAGAAGGTTGTCAAGTATAAATTAATTTGTGGGATCATTTCTTCAGATATAATTTAACTAACAATTAATTAAATTACAATTAATTATGAAAATCCTACAAAAAAAACTTTTTAATTCAGAATAAAATGGACAAGAGTAGAGAGAGAGAGGTAACTCAGAATGGTGACTGTCAGTCACTGACTGACAATCCCTTAAAAATGTTGAGATTGGGATTAACTTTGAAAAATAGTTTATAAATAAAAAAAAGATTAAAGCCCTATCAAGTTGAGTTAGTGGCTATTTTATCCTTAAAACGCCCTCTTAATTTACATAAACCTCACACAATGAGCTACAATCTATGTAAAATCATCAAATCGTTCAAGGTCATATTAGACCATTTGTTAGTAGTGGGGAAAAGTGGGTAAATGTAATGGGAGGAGTAATGTCCATACGATTGTACAATTTTTTTTTGATAAATGTTTTGACTTCATTAACGTGTTAACTAACGAGGCATTAAATAATTAAATAAATGAAAGAGAGAGAGAGAGCAAATCATATAAAAAAAGACGCTAATTTCGGCGGCGGTAATTTTAATGAAAGTGGAGGAAAAATTTCATGGCCGTAGGGGTAGAAATAGAGTGACGTTAAAAATAATTGCATGGCGGTGAAAACAAAAAGAACGGCGGTAAATATAATGGAGTGGAGTTAAAAATATTAAAAAGACAGTACAAATAATTGAGTGGAAGTTAATGTTTTGTTTTTGACGGTAAAAATTATAAGACAAAAGTAGAAATATTTTAATTGGTGTATTTTAAAAATATTGGAGTGGAGGCAAATTTAAATTTCTCAGCACTAAAAATCATAAACGGGAGGTAAAAATTTATAAAATCAATTTAAAATAATTAAAGTCACGTCAAAATTAATAAAAGTTGAGGTAAACAATGTGAAGTTTAATATTAATTTCAGTTGCAAAAATATTTTTAAAGCTGTTTTTAAACAGTCAATAACAAGATGATTAATTAATTATTATGTCATGAATTTTACCAATTTAGTTTTAGTCGGCAAATAAAGAAATAAATCCGAGTAAGTATTATAATAAGTAACTGTTAATCCAATCAAAATAATTTTGGGTTTTAGTGATTAAATTATTAATTATTAATAAAACCCAAAACTGACTGCAATTATTTAAATCAAAACATTTTCTATAATTTTATTTAAGGGGAAGGTCAGTAGGGAAATTTCATCAAAATTTTCTAAGTCCCAATTTATTTTCTACGGCAACAAAAATATTCCTTAGACCCTTGTTGCCAAAGATATGACGGATTTTTGTTGATTTGATTTTTTTAAAATAACAAAGCTGATGAAAAATTTGAAAAATAATTTTTTTCCACCAATCATTTGAATTTTCATTGAAATTTTGATGAAAATTTTACTTTTGATTGTTTTATAAAAACAATTGAGTCAAATTCTAAAATTTTCCCCAAAGGCCTGCAGGAGACTCACTAGAATTCCGAAAGTGGAGTAAGTGCAACAATTTCTTCACCACTCAAAAGAAAGAGGAAGAGTTTATCTGTCCATTGCGGTACCTCTCATTTCGATATTTTAATATTTTCATGTAAAAATTGATCCGTTTGTATGACACTGGTCACTCTTTTCTGGTTCAAAAGACTTTTTGACCGAGAAGACAATGTCAAATCAAAATGGGAGGTACCTCAATGGACAGATAAACTCTTCTCCTTTCTTTTGAGTGGCGAAAAATTTGTCGCACTTCCTCTACTTCCGGAGTTCTAGCGAGTCTGCTCTTCCTGTCCCATTCGTTACCATTGGAAAATTTTGTTGATAAAATCCCAACTGACCTTGCCCTTAAACTGAATTTAGTTGGTAATCGGATTTTTCAAAATGAGCATTTAATCGTTTTTGTTGTTGACATTGCAGCATTGACCTTTCTTTCATGAAATTGTCATTGGTTTTATTATACTTTATATTTATTTATTTTATTTTACACAATTTTTCTACTTTTACCGCTCAGAACTATATTTAATTTATGAAATTTACCGCCACTTTCAACATTTTGAACTCCAAATTGATTAAATTTACCTCTACTTGCACTATTTTTACGTCCACGTGACCACGTGCATTATTTTTACCCATCAAGAATTTACAACTACTTTCAATATTTTTACTCCTAGTTAATTGTCATTCAAATTACAGCACAATTCGGCATTTTTTACTTGAAAGCCAAAAGGAGACCCACCACCTGCCCTGTGACAAAATTAATAAAATTGGGAGTGGAAATTCGTTCGAGGGTATGAAAATTCCCCACTTTGATCCCCACATTCTCCATCGACTCCACCCTCCGCCCCATCAACTTCCGGTTCTCTTCCCAGCGTAGGCGTTGACTGACCATCCAAAGGCCCGCCTTGAACTCGGCCATCTTTATGGGCAACAAAAATGCCTTGTCGAATAAAACAATAAAAGCTAAAACACAATAGATCCCACAACCAGTATTAATAGTAGCGAGCAACTCATGGCAGGAAGTGGTGACAAGGTTTATTCCAAAAAACAAGCCCGTAGTGGATGCCACAATGAGAAATTGTTTGTGTGTGAAAATGATGGGAGAGTAGACGAGATTAAAGAATTTCAACAAAAGCTCCAACTTCCGCCCATTCTCAAATTCCTGTCCGATCTTCCCCACTGGAAATTTCTTTGACCTGTAAAAAAAATCCAAATTAGTATGCAAGAGAAGTAAGACGCCAAAAATGGCGGCTTACTTGAGTGCTTCAATGCGGCTGTCGAAATAATTATTACAATAATCCACAAAAGCCAGGATGATATAGACACCATAAAAAACAATTGTAAGAGAGAAAATGTAGCTTAGTATTTCGTGGACTATTAAAATTGTCAAAATCCCGCCATTTTCATCCCACCACATTGAAGGCAGGGCTGAGTAGATGAATTGAAGCGAAGTGGGGTCATGGCAATAAACGAGAGGGAGAGTAGGAAAGAGGCCAATGAAAAGAGAAATTGAGAGACAAATGAGAAATAATTCTTGCAGAGAAAATGATTTCCCGCCAACTTCTGAAATGAGAACAATCACTACAAACAAAATTCTACCAAAATATTGATATTGAATTTGGCGCTCACCTTGATTGGTAAATTGAAGGGAGTTGAAGATGGCTTGGCTCAGATCTGGTTGAATCATAAACAAAGCCACAGCCCAAAATATCATGCAACTGAAAAAACATGAGCACACAATGTGAGGGGCCAGATGATGAAATTTGGCGTATTCACTCAAAACGAGGGCCTGAAAAAGACGCCCATTCACCCACAACGTGTTCACCATTAAATCCCCAACCACCCATAAAACACCCACCGACGCCATCCACTGAAAACTATCCGAATCTTACCAGTGAACACTTTAAATTTTGCGGGATAAATTCCGACGGAGGAGAGAATGGAGAAAGTGAAATAATTCAAAATTAAATATTTTTTTCTAATCATTTTTTTCTCGCTCTACAAAATTTTGATGTCTTTCCAATGGTGCCCTTTCTAGTTGAAATATTTCTACAAAAAAAAGAGTCAATTGTTGCACTTTAAGTGGGTTTAGTTTTAATTATTTTAAATAAAACCATAAAGTAGAAAATGACGGAAATAGAAAAAAAGGCGGATCAATAATTTTTCTCGGCTTTCTACTCCACTGGCCATGATCACAATGTCAAGACTCCTCCCCGCCCCTTGTGTCTAATACATGTTCTAATGGTGTTAAGGTAGTTGGTCCCTAGAATGAGTTGAAATTGTACCAACAATCATAAATGACAAGCTGGTTATATGACTGTCCTTTGAAAGAAAAGTTAATTATTCAACTAACGACAATTAATAATGGCTTTTCAATATATAATTTCCCTTGGGGCTCAACTTGCCATAATCAAGATTTAGATAAATAGATCAAATTAGAAGGTATAGGTACTCCATTACAAAGACCAGGGACAGTGGCGGAATGCGAAACTACAGCGCTGCTGTAGCCAATCTTCAGCTCCCCTAATGTGTTTATATGGGGAGACAACTAAAATATTTAATTTAACCGAGTCAATAATTAAACACAATCCAAAGAATAGCAGACTTGTACACGGCCATCTTTGATTTGCTCTTTTCCAATTTTTTTCACTTTTTAAAAAAGTTATCTGTAGACGTAATGTAAAAAAATAAAATGTGAAATACATACTGTAGAAATTACTTAAAATGGGAGTGCGCTCATTAGCAACTCAATGGCATTTTCCAGGTGAGCCCATTGAGTTTACTAAGGTTCACCTGGAAAATGCCATTGAGTTGCTAATGAGCGCACTCTCATTTTAAGTAATTTCTACAGTATGTATTACTCACATAATGTGAATCACATTTTATTTTATTTTTACTTTACGCCTACAGATAATTTGAATATTACTCAAAGTTAATTTAAATAAAATGTTAATTTAATCTGAACAAGTGCTAAAATATTTTTACCTGTCGTTAAAAGAATTTGTGCGCTTTATTTCAAAGAATTTAGCAAGTTCTCTCTTTCATTTCAAATCTCACGTTTATTAATGTAAGGTAGTAGGTGAGTTAATTAAACAAGAATAATTTGTTCATTGTCTCCACACTTAATTTAACGTTAACTAAATTAAGGTTACTTGACAGTTAAAAATTAAATGTTTATTATTGTTTCTCTCATTTGAGATCATCATCTCTGGTACTCTCATCTTGACAATAAAAAGTGTTTCTGACATTTTAATTTTTTTAAAATTGACTTTAGCAAAATTATTAGCATTAAAAAGTGTTTTAAAATGGTTAATATTATAATTAAAATAATTTTAATTTTGATTAATATTCTTGGAATTTTATCAATTCAATTTAATCCATTTCACTTTCACGATAAAAATATTTACAAACTTTCCCTTGAAGGAGACAAACTGCCATTTTTTGAAGGTGCGCCCATGGTCATGGCCAATTCAAACCGGCCGGATTCTGAAAAATTAAAAATTGAAGAGAAAGTACAAAAATTTGAATTTAGTGCGGGAGACTACATAAAATACTTGGGAGTGGTGGCCATTTTATTGGTTCCTTTGGCGGTCATCCTCATCATTGCTTTTTTATTCAGTCCTGGAGTACGAATTATTTTACTTCCGTCTGACTTTCATCAGAGAGGTCACCCTCGAGAAAATGGGAGGTCAAGAGGTCAATCTCTACTCATTAATTTGGATAAAAGCCCATTTTGAATTTTATGAAATTAATATTCCAGTATAATTGAAAATGAAGTTTAATTTAAATTAGTTTAACTGTAAAGTTTAGTCAACTTTACAATTTGTTTTTTTTGTTGATTTTATCAAAAATAAAATGGTGGGAGGCTCCAATTCCAAACCACAAAATCTGTGTCCACATTTCTCAATTCCTACAATTTTTCATAAAAGTGAGGAGATTGGCAGTTATTTTTAAACTCAATTTAATTTTACACATTTTACTCATATTTAGTTGAACTAATTTCAATTAACTTTTTATTTCCCAAGTTATTTGCCAAGTGATTTCTTGTGAAAAAATAGTTTTTCCCATATTAAAATTTAATTAAAATATGTTGACTCCTAATAATTTTAAACAGAATTTACTAATTGAAGATTTTAATTATGTAAAAATTAAATTAATTTTAATTTTAACCATTATTTTATGCTTCTTACTAAACTTTTCTCTATCGTCTCGTCACAATTCCTTTCGGAGGGAACTCGTGGTAAATCTTTGAATCAAAATAATAATTTAATTTAAATACTAATTAAAATAATTAACTTTTAGGAAATTCGTGAGTATTGCAAATACCAGGAAAAACAGATTCAAAAAAATGATCATTTTTATTTTACCGCCCACTCCTACACTCTCAAAAATCTCAACAAGGATCGACGTCACTGCTTAGAGTCTTACCTAGCTCAATTAATTAGTGAAAGGTATTTTCAAATTAATTCAAATTCCCGCCAGAACCAGAAATATCAGTTTCGCTAAATTCTTTGATAGATATGGCATGTCATCCCAAGCTGGTGAACAGAAGGCACATGACCTTTTGACCTTAAAAACATGTGAGTCATTTCGACTTAATCGATATTGTGACTACAGTCCAAAAGACCCGCAATTTGATGGGTGTAGCCACAATAAAATTAAAAATTGTGGGGCCACCAAAACGGCGGAGCAATGCATACTAAAATGTGGGATAAAAAAGTCACGTGGTGTTTTTTCAAATTTACCGCCATCAAAATATTTGAGTCGTCTCCTCACCAGCAATGTCAGTCAGCCTAATTTTGTTTGTACAACTCTTTTTAATGCTTATGGACAGTTGGTGTATAATGACGTGACCTCGGATATAAATGACAGTAAGTATTAATTGAATTTTAATTAAATTAAAATTTTATTTAAGATCGTTGATCTTTATTTTGTAGATGAGGAGAGTCCCTGGTCAATTGTTTCAGAGAATTTTAATTCCAAAAATATTACTTTGAATAATGATAAATGTATCGAAGGTAAATGAATAATATAATTTATAATTTAATTTACAATTAAATTTAATGAATTGATTTAGAAAATGATGAGATTCGGGCGGTGAACGAAAAATCAGCGTGCTTGGACTTGAATCCTGTTTATGGGAATAATCGAGATGAGGCTGAGAGTCTTCGAGCTGCTAGTAAAATTAAATTAATAATAATTAATTAATTTAATTTAAATTAATTTAATTGGTGTAAAAAGATGGTAAAATGCTTATCCGTGGTCTTGACCTTCCAACTGCATCTACCCTCGGTCACTCGGCTGTTCATTTTAGTGAGCCTTTAATTTCACTTTAAATTAATTTTTTTTTGGCGCCAGCCTTCGTTTTAATTGAAAATTGTTTTGTTTGTCCTGCAGTGTACTTGAAATTTCACAATTTAATTGTGGATCAGCTGACCAGTGAATGTGGAAAAATTGAGGCTAATTCACTTTATAAAATAGCCAGGTAAATTCTAAATTAATTTGACGCCAATTCATATTAATTATTTAGTCACATGATTCATTTAAATTTTGTAGAAAAATGACGATAGCATTTCATCAAAAAACAATTTACAAGGAATATTCACGGGCTTTACTGTCCCATAAAATTTACGATAAGTACGATCTCGCTCCATTGTACCCTTCTCGTTGGAACATCAGTCTAAATAACGCGATGTGGAGTGAATTCACTAGCGCCATTTTTAAATTTCAATCTATGATCACTAATCAACAAATTGTTTGTAATGCTACTACTGGAATTGAAGCCACTTCTTATCATCTTGATGATGATTTATCTGCACAAAATGTTGTAAGCCAATTAAATTAATTTTCAAATGTTCATTATTAATTTGACAATTAAATTAATTTGTAAATTTTTTTGCACAGCTTAAAAAGTATGGCTACGCAGGAATAATTTACGGACATTTAGCGGATCATTGTGGTCAAATGGATTTGAAGATAGTCAAGAGTGACCAAATGATTAATTTGGTTGCCAATATAATTGAGGTTAAATTAATTATAACTGTTGCAAAATCAATTAATTAATCGCAATTTTTTATTGGTAGAGAGGACGAGAATTGGGATTAGCAAAATATGGAGAAATGCGTCGTCATTTTAATTTACAAGACGGTTACTTTGACACAATTAAATTTGACATATTTAATTGGACAAAACCATACGAAATAGAGCAAAATGATTGGCTTCAATTAATTCAAATGTACCAACATTGGGAGGACATTGACCTCTGGATTGGGGCTATGGCCGAAGTGAATCAAGTTGAAAAATTAGAAGGCTACGTGGGGCCTTTGATGCAGCATGTTTTTGTAAAAAAAATTCAAAATTTCCGCCAATTTCTTTAATTAATTATAATTAACTTTTAAAGGGACTACAAATGCAAAATTTAAAAGATGGCTGTAAGGGATTCTACACGCATACAAATGGATTCTACAAAGCCCTCGAAATAAAAGAAATTCAAAAATTCCCATTTTGTTGTATTCTCATCCTCATCTTTAACTTACCTAAAGTCCAATTAAATCCCTTCAAATTTTGGCATCCTACGATGAAGTGAGTTACAATTAATTTAATAATTAATTAAAAAAATTAAATTTATTATTAATCTACAGCCCGCATGTACACAAGGCACAGTGTGAACGAATTTTTTATAAAGAATTTGACTGGAGTGAATTTTGTCCGGAGACTGTGCATCCCACTCGATTTATTTTTAATTAAAATTTGTAAAATTAATTAATTATGATTAAATTAAATTATCCTTGTAAAGTCTCTCCATTAATTGCAAGTCACCATCAGTGTGAAAAGAAGAAATTAAATAATTTGTGCCCCAAAATTTTGTCATTGTATACCAAGAAGAAGGGTACTTGGGGTCAAAAGTCCCTTCAATGTTTGTGAGGTCAATACCCAATTTTTGATTGGCTACCATCCCAGTTAGAAAAACGTCTTCCAAATGATACAACAAAATTTGACAGCTTGTCTCCAACAATTTTTGAACTATCCCGCCCCTCATTATGTAACAAGGACCGCCTAGGTAAGTTGGTGGGGTTGAATTTGACCCCCATAATTCGGGAGGAGTGTACCATTTGGAGAATGGGTTCATCAGATTTGGGGTTCTGCCATGGAGGACACGACCCCCAATTTGGAATGAGGTCAGGTCAAGACTTTTAAGTTGGCGTTGCATGAAAGGGAGATTGATGTAGATGTCATCGTCGGCTTTGATGAGGAATTTTGATTGGCAGTTGAGATGGTACCATTTGAGCATGCGCAATGTCTTGATGGCTAGAGCGTAGTAATTTTCTTGTAAGTCGTCCACGATGACGTCACCGTAGACTTGAGCTTCTTCATAGAGATCCTTGACAGTTTAAAATATTTTATGTAAGAGACGCGGGAAATTATGGTGCTTACTAAGATTTGAATTTACCTTGAAATTTGATGAAGTTGGCTGGCCAGAGAAGAAATAAATGAGAATATTTTCATTGGTTTTAACACGAGCCCATGTTGCCCGAATGAGCGCGCGACGATTCAGATTTTCGGCCAATGTTGTCACCAGAATGACAGCGTAGGCGTTCTGTAATAAAAATGCAGCATGCAATGGCGGGCATTTTAAAAATTATTTTAAAATTGTGGCTAAACTTTAGTTCTACCTGACAATTAAGAGAAGGTTGGAGAAGGGTCGTGTTGACCTCTGGCATTAATTTGAGGCGGGTACTACGATCAGATCCAATGACCTCCAATATTGTTTCAAGCATTTCAAGTTTTTTTGCCTTGTATAAATTAATGGCCCACCAAATTAAAAGAACAATTAAAAATAGTACAGTTATACTAACACATTTTGTGGATTTAAATTTACGAAAAATAATTATAAATATTTGAGAGAATTGTTGGGCAATTAATTTTAAATTCATTTTAATTATTCTTTTTCTTCTTTTTTTGTTAACATGTTGCAATTTGCAAAATGAATCGAGAAAGTGTAGAACAGACATTTGGGATATGGAGGTGTCCTTATCAATTTTTTTGAAGAGCAAATTGTAGTTAAAGGTAAATAAAAAGATTTATTTATTTACTTTTTTGATAACGTTATCTTGTTCTCCAATGGAGAATCTCCATGAATTTTGAGAGGGCTGTAGATTGATTGGCGAAAATTATGTAACGTGCGAATTTTTTGGCGTGATTTTTGAATTTTTGGGAAAAAAAATTAATAAAATAATATTATTGTCCTTGAGCAAAATGTTATTCGATGACTTGTTTGATTAAATCTTGACACTGTTTTTTGCCATTGTGTTTGATTCGATCCATTAGAACCTAATTGAAATTCAATTGAAATTCAATTGAGTTGACAGAATGTTCCAATAAAATATGACGAAATTACGTAGAGTATGTAATTTAACAAATAATTAATTTGAACTAATAAAGTTGGTATAGTATTAAATTAGACTAATTTAATTTTTTAATTTATGAACAAATTTTTGAAAATTTCGTCTTGTAGGTCAGGATGAACCACCACAAAAAAAAACAGAAATGTAATTTATAATTTATTAGTAGTTACATGGAATTGTGATTAAAAAAACAATAAAGAAGGAAACCCACAAGAGAGAGACAACAAGACAAAGAAGGCCAAAACAAAAGTTAATTAATTTATTAGTTAAATACATATTTAATTAACTGGAGTTTTTCTTGTTGACAAATGACCTCAAGTTGGGGTCCTCAACTTGGAGTAAATCTTGAACTTTGTACAAAAAATAAATCATAAAATCATATTGAACAACTGACTGTCAAATTAACTGTAATTAAAATAAAATTTAAAAACTAAAACAAAATTGGGAATTATTAATTAATTTTCAAATTTCTCAAAAGTATCAGCCAGATAAAGAACAGAAAGAGCCAAAACAAGGACACTCAAGCTAGCCAAAGTCAAGGTCAAATAAAATCTTGTGAGGTCACCAGCCCATTGGCCATATCGTTTTCCTGCATTCATTCCTACATTTTTTTTCCAAAAAAAATATTTTAAAATATTTAACTATCAAAATATTAAATAATTAAAAATGGTTACCATAATTAAGCAGAAGTCCAACAAGAAGTAAAAGACCCACACGAGCCACTTGGGAAAAATCATCATCTGATCCTCGTCCCATTCCTGAGTTTTGGGTCAAAAGGTCAAGATTTCTTTGGACATTAAATTCCTAATAAATTAAAATTGATTGAATATTTTTACCAAAATATTTTCACCTTTAAACTTATAATTAATATAATTAAATTAAATGTTGTTTAAGTTAAACCTGTAACTGTTGAGCCATGATTAAAAAAATGAAAAATATTTTGCTCTTAAATTCTTGTTGTGATCTCAATAGCTCTTTGTGGAATGCAGAGAAAGAAGGATCTCGAAGGATCAAAATAAGTGCATCTGTCTCTGTAAAGACCCCTTGAAGGGCATGGGCTTGGTTTGATTGAAGGTTGCCTTCCCATGCAATGCATAGCCTCAAGTCTCTTTAAATCTTGTAGACAACGTGCCTCTCAAGGGGACCCTTCCCAACATCAAAAATATGAGCCAAGTCACAATTTAATGGCCCTTTATTTTTCCCTATGAATATTTTTTAGATTTAAAATGCTGCAAATTTATTAAAACAATAAATAAATGTAAAATTAATTAAAACAGAGATTTGTTTTTTCAATAAAATGGTACAAATTTTTTTGTATTAAATTTTATACAAAGACACAGTCATTAATTAATTCTGGTCCTTCACTCATTTAATCTTAACAGTACAAAATTTATATTTAATCGACATTTAAAATGAATATTTTAGTCCTACAAAATAAGGCCAAAATGTGATTAAAATAAATAGCAGACAAAATTATTAATTTTTGCGCTCCAATAATAATCATAATTAAATGTTACAATAATTGATACAATAATTGGTCCAATTAATTGAGAGGACTTACAATAAAAAAAATTTAAAGTAAGAAAAGAGGACCAGAGTAGTTGAGATTAGTCTTGAATGTTAGTCGTACAACATTTGAGTTGAGAGAATGGGAAGGAGATGACCTTTGACAAAGCAAGGGCAACAATGAGGGGAGTAGTCTGGAGTGATGTCTTGTTGAAGAGTTCCAGCTGCCATGTGATAGGTCAGGTCATCACACTCCACCTCCATTTCCCTCATCACCCGGTCCCACATCCCCAATTGACACAATTGAGACGGATAAAAATCTCGATGCCGGTTGGGAATATGACACAACGGATAGAAACCCGGGTCACGTGGGCTCCTTCTCGTATTACCATGATTTTGGTTGGATAGACGCATTCTTGTCGATGACCTGTTAAAACACAATATTTTTAAAATTAAAATTCCAGAAATTCACTAGAAAATAATTCACTACTTTTTTGTAAACTAAATTGGTAAAACTAACTAAAAATAATATTTTGAATTTTTGAAAACACTTAACTCGGTTGAAAATTTTACCTTGTTTTTTGTAAACTTGAACTGTATTAAAACGAACCGCTTGTTCTAGTGTCAAAATAATTGTGAACTGTTTGTGATTTAGTTGATAACTCGTGGGATGCTCCAGAGAGACTGAAGGGAGATAAGTGGAGGAACTTCCAGGCTTTCCTTCTTTGTCGTACTTGGAGCGTACGCAGCGGAAAAATCCATTGAAAATGAGACCCATCCATGGGAAAAATGCATGAGGGAAGGGAGCCAAACTGCGTCGTAGCCTCTCTCTCACTACGTTGCAGCGTGGAAGCCCGTAGAAAATTTTATCCTGAGGGATTATTTACACCGAGTTATTGTTTATATTGTGCGTCATCGGGGTAAATGACCAGCCCAGTCATGCATGGGCGTTAAGTTAGCAGCCTAGCAGCGTTCTGCTAACTTCACAAAATGACCCCTAACATTAAGTTAGCAGCCACTTTTAGTTTTTTGTTGTTCTGGCCTCCCAAGAGGGTCATGACCTCAGAACAACTGAGGTCATTGAGGTCACTCTTACCATTTCGGAGTTTAGCCCCCTAACTTTGAAACAAAAACTGTTCTGGGTCTATAGTTGATTGTTCTGGTCGCCTGAGGACCTCTCCAGCCCAGAACAAGTGACCCCTAAGAGGTCACACGCCTAACTTCTAAAATTGACCCCTGAACTTTAAAACGAGAATTGTTCCGGGTTCCATGACAGTTGTTCTGGTTTCCTATGATGTTCGTTGGTCTCAAAAAATATATTTTGTAGAGGGCGCTGTAATCAGGTTTATGACTGAGCGCAAAATTCAAAATCGAAAGACGTTCATCTGCCTCCAAGATTACTCGAGCATGAAAAACAACATGTAAAGTCTCGTATTTAGTATATTGCATTAATTATGGCAGCCATGTAAATTATTATTTTCAGGGAAGATCCTTATTTGCATGAAAATGCATTAAATTATAAATAAAGCAATGGAGACTGAAAATGACAAGTCTGATCATGTACATGATTTAATTAACTATTTGAGTTAATTTTGCATTGTTAGTTTGGAAAAAAAGATCATCAGCTTACACAATTTTTTATTTAATAAAAATACCAGGGTAAAAATGTCAAGAACAAAATTACAGCAATTTCATTTTATCAACTTATCCCCCCCCCCGATATGTACGTTCTAATAAATCATACAAACTCAAGGAATTCTGCATAGAAAATCACTTTCTTACTGATAATTTCTACTGTACAGGCAAGTTGGACATCACTCCATATTTTGACTTTGTCAACGAGGTCATTCATGAGGTCAGCATGTACCAACATTTTTATCTTCATTATTTTCAATTAAATAAAATTTCAAAGTTTATTAAAATCCTTCAAATCACGCCTATCCTCACTTCCGTTCATTTGACGCCTGTCTGGAAGGTAATGCAAGTTTTTTTTGGCTAGTTAATCAAATATTTAAATTTGACCTTTGACCTTAGGTTCGATGTATGACATGGCTCTTCATTTTCTTTGACTGTTACACTTTCTCAAATTTTGTTCGTTTTGTTTATGGTATTGACCTCACCAATTTGGCTACTATTCGAGAGTGTGGAGAACGGAATGCTAGGCAAATTTTTGGAATAGTTTTGTCTGATTTGGAAACGTCAAGTGGGATCAATGACCCCCATTTTTTTAGTGACCTCTCTACTGGCCATAGCATCACGGTCTTTGCACACTCTGTCATCACAGTACGCTCAATCTTTTTTGTTACGCCTATTGCTTCACTCTTCACTACCTGGCTCATGGTCTTTTCCAATTTATTTTGGTGGGGAATTCGAGTGTGAAAAAAGTAAAATAAATTTTAATTAATTTCAAGTTAATTAAGAATTGGATTGAGAATTTAAATTGTAGGTTTTGGACTTGTTTGAAGAGTACAAGGAGATTTTGGCGGGAGGGAATGGGGTGGTAAATAATTATACTTTTTCGTTTGTGGTGATGATCATCACGTTTCATAGTGTCCATTTATTTGACACTTTAAATTCAAACGATTTGTGGTGGAAGTCGACCATGTACGTCTACATTTTTTATGTTTGGGTCGCTTTTTACTATCCCAGTAAAACGCTGATGAATGTAAGTCTCACAGGTCAAAGGTCAATTTTTGTGATTTTTATGGGGGTCAATGTTTGTAGACCAAGAAGTTGAAGAGGTGGTTGTGGAAAGATAATCATTTTAGCCAATTGGCCCCTCAGCAATTAGCGCTTATTTTGCATGATCAAAGGCCATGGGTCCAGGGACGGAAGGGGGTCAAGTGTGGGAGATTTTTGGTTATTTCTCCAGAATTGGCGGGATCGGTAAAATTTTGATTTTCAAAAATGTATTTTGTGTCAATTGACAATTTATTTTAATTTAATTCTCCATTGGTTTTTCAACAAACTTGCTCTATGGCCATTCTAGTCAAGTTAAATTCTTAAATTAATGTCTCCATTGTCAAGGAACTGCCATTTGTGGGAGGAGCGGGTAAATTGGCGCCTTGGGTTTGAATTGTTTGAATTTTAATTAATTATGTAGAGGATTAATCAAATTAATTATCATTTAATTTGATGCTTACTCAATATTTCAATTAAATCATTAATAAAGAAGGAATGGTTGTTATAGCAAAATTTGTTGAAAATCAACATTTTGAAAAAACAATGTTTTTATAAAATTTTAAAAATAAATTCAAAATGATGTCATCATCGCTCATGTCCACAAATTGGACATGGCATTTTGTCAATCACAAATGGAATTAGAATGATTAAATTAATAATTAAATAATAATTAAATAAATTAACTACAAATTAATTTGTAAATTGACCGTGTATAAATATGGATCCGGTCAAAAGCAAAGACCCTGGGGATGACCCCAGTAAAAAGGAGCCAATCCGAACAGGTATGAAATAATGTTTTAATTGATGGATGGAAATTTTGAAAATAATTTGATCGTAGGGATGTTGGGGGATCGAATGTACAGTGACTCGAGTAGTAAATCCAAGACACCAACGGAAGCGACCACAGCTGCCCCCGGGAATAATAAGGAT
Source organism: Arrhopalites spinosus (assembly GCA_034700945.1). Taxonomy (NCBI): domain Eukaryota; kingdom Metazoa; phylum Arthropoda; class Collembola; order Symphypleona; family Arrhopalitidae; genus Arrhopalites; species Arrhopalites spinosus. The sequence continues at coordinate 29,919 of JAQIVZ010001578.1, forward strand.
GACATTTGTAATACTTGGAGGTCAAAATGTGACGAGAGAAAGAACATTTGTACTGACCCCAAAAAAATGTGTACGGCTGGAATCACTGGAGAACAATGTAAAGAATGGCGAGCCAACTGTAATGACATGCGAGACGTGTGTTTGACTGAACCAGGTCAATCCACGGGTAAATGAACAGAGTTAAATTTAATGTTTATTAAATTGGTTTAATTATTATTTAACTTTAAATTAATAGGGGCTAAAGAGAAAGATGAGGATGAGAAGAGTAAGAGTAGTAAAAGTTCTAAAAAGAGTAAAAGTTCAAAATCCAGTAAGAAAAAAGACAAAAAAGACGAAAAAGAAAAAGGCAAGTCCAAGAAGAAGAAAAAGGGTAAAAAATAATGAATGAAATTTTAATCACAAGGGGAATTAATATTCTACTTTTCAAAATTTTAAGTATTTTACACAGTGGGGATTATAAGGAAATTTGACTACGTACCATTTTTCAGAAAAGGGCAACAAAAATTACTAAAAAGGGCACTT